>NDGM011222383.1:772-16844 GCA_002564305.1 Octomys mimax
GAAAGAGAGAGAGAGAGAGAGAGAGAGAGAGAGAGAGAGAGAGAGAGAGAGAGAGAAAGCAAACAAGCAAGCAGAAGAAAAATACTAGAAATCAGAGCAGAGGTCCTGGGCAGATAGATTGGCAGTCTAAGCACCTGGCAGGTGAGAACAAGGTCCTGAGTTTCATACTGAGTACTGCATTTCATGCTGGCTCTGGGTGCCTGGGCACACCATGCCAGCCCCGAAATTGGATGTGGTGGCGTGCTCCTGTAATCCCAACACCAAGGGAGGCTGAGACAAGAGGATCACTGAGTCTGAACTGCATAGTGAGACCCTGTATCAAATAAATACACCTTTTTTTTTTTTAAGAAAGAAAGAAATCAGAACAGAAATAAATAGAATTGAAAAAGCAGAAACCAATAGAGAAAATTGACAAAATCAAAAGCCGATTTTATTTTATTTGCGGTAAAAGCTGATTTTTAGAAGAATTAAGAAAATTGATATGATTAAAAGGAAAAGACAAATTTTTAATATAAAAATGAAATGGATATCCCATGGACAGTAGAAGAAGGATCTGGCATATGATGAACAACTTTATGCCCCTCCAATTTTTTTAATGTGTTTGGTACAGGGTGTACAGGGTCTCCTTATGTAGGTTGGACTCGTAGTGATTCTCCTGTTTTCCTCCCAAGCGCTGGGATTACAGGCGTGTGCTACCATGTTCAGTCTCAATTGCCATCTCGGGGCGCCCTGGGGGCGGGGTCAGCCCGGCACTCCAGGCATCAGACCTCCGCTGTTGTGCTGTGCCTAAGCAGACACTTTAGTCTGTTATTTGGCCGGCCCTTATGCCCACAAATTTAATAGCTATATAAAATAGACTTATTCTTTGACAAATACAATATGCTTAAACATATACTAGAAAAAAAATGGATCAGCGTGTTTCTATTAGCTAAATTAAATAAATATTAACTGAGCAAAATAGAAAGAAGAAGGCTAAGAACGATTTTCCTTCTTTGGTAAATTCTATTTAATTGTTTCCAATTTAAGGAATATATTATATAAAATCCTATGCACTTTTCCAAAAGACAAAAGAAGACAAGATACATTCTGACTGATTCTATCTAGCCAGCATAAACCTAATACCAAAACTAGAGAAAAAACATTCCAACCAATGAAAATTATAGACCAATAGCACTTGCTAACAAAGAGGTAAAGTTTTTGAAAAGATATTGGCAAATCAAATGTGATGAAGTATAAAAAGAGTTATAGCCCATAACCAAGTAGGATTTATTCCCGATATGCAAGACTGGCCCAAAATTTGAAAAGTTACAAAAACCCTAAATTCATATTTACTGGGGAGAGACTACAACAGTTTTACTCAGCTCATGAACAAAGCAAGGCTGGCCCTTTGACCACTCTTTTTTAACATCATGTTGGAGACTACAGCTAACTCAATAAGACAGCAAAATAAAGTAAAAGGTATATTCACAGGAAAAAAGAAATAAACTCTCTTTGATCTCAGATGATAATTGTCTACCTAGAAAAAAATAACAGATAAGCATTAACATTAATCAATAATTGCAGGAAGGCTATGGATGACAAAGTTAATATGTAAATCTCAAGCACTTTCCTATAGCCAGCAGTGAGCAAACCAGGGGAATTTGAAGTGACACAATTTATATTTGCATCCCTCCAAATAAAATACTTCTGCATAATTTAACAAAACACGTATATAATCTTTATGTGGAAAATTGGTGGGAAAATAAAGGAAGAAATAAATGAAAACATAGTCCATGTTCATGGATAGGATCACTCAATATTTTCAAGGTGTCAGTTTCTCTTCTGAATCTGTTGTATCACTTCATTGTCATCCCAATGAAAATCCTAGCAAGTTACTTAGTGGATATCAATGGATCAATCCTAAAGTTTGTGAGAACCAGCCCAGGACCCAGAATAGGCAACAGAATGTGCAAGGAGAATAAGAAAGTTGGAAAACTAACATTAATTAACTTCAAAGGTTATTATAAATCTATCCTATTGAGCCAAGGAGATAGTTCTGTAGAATAAGTGCTTGCCTGGCAAGTGCAGGGTCCTGAGTTCAATTCCCTGGTACCACAAAAAATCTGATTTAAAAATAAAAAAATAAATCTACCTTATTAATGCAGGATGTGGTACTGGAGAAAAATAGAAATAGACTAACAAGAGACGAAGTTCAAAAACAAGAACAGAAATAAAGCCAAGTGATACTTGACAAAGGAGTAGAGATACAATGGAGAAAAGACATCCTTTTCCAATAGTTATACTGGAAGAATTGGAAATCCATTGCCAAAAATGAGGTTAGTCAAAGACTTTATCTTCTTCAAAAGATTACCTTATTACGGTCCATAGGTCTAAGTGTAAAATTAAAAATTATAAAACTAAAAAAATCATATGAGAAAAATACCTACATCTTCCATGAAAGAAAGAGCTGATATGTTCTGCATTAATAAAATATAAAAATTTCTGTCAATAGACTAAAAAAACCACAAACAAGCAGAGAACATTTGCAAAAGCATATCTACTAAGGAATATTACCTAACATATATAAAGAACTCTTGAAGTTGAACAATAAAAAAACAACCAAATTAAAAAATCCTGACAAAGACAGGAGCAGATTTCTCAGTTATTCAGATTTCACATAAGCATATGAAAAGATCTTCCAGAACATATATTATTCAATATATGCCAACTCAAACAAAAATGAGAATCTACTATGTATGTATTAAAATAACCAAAGTTAAAACAGTAGCAATGCAAATTCTGGCAAGAATGTGGAACAATAGCAGCTCATTCCTTGCTGGTCAGAATACAATGTGGTGTGGTCACTTTGGCCATTTGACCATTTCATAAAGACCTAAGTGTTCTCTTACCATTTGAGTGGGCAATCACAGTTCTTAGTCCCTACCCAAAGGCATTTAAAGCTATGTTCTCTCTAAAGTTTGCACATGGGTACTTGCAGCACTTTATTCATCACTGGCGAGACCATCCAACAACTTGGAAGAACTTGTGATATCCTGCAGTAGGTAAATGGATAGACGGTTGTCTATCCATTACCTACACAAAAATATACAATATTATTTAATATTTGAAAGAAATTACCTAAAAAACTAAAAAAAAACATTAAAAAGCTAACAAGTGACACAAAGAAGATTTAAGGGCATATTACCAAATGAAATAAGCCAATCTGAATTGGCTTCATGTCGCATGGATCCAAGTATATGACATCTTGGAAAAGGTCTAAGTCTTGAGACAGTGAAGACATTAGTGCCTGGCAGGGGCTGAAGCTGAAGCAGTGATGTCTGTGTGCAGCACAGTGAATTTTCATGGCAACGCAACTACAGTGCTGGGAAATCTCTGTACTTTCCTCAATATTGCCATGAACATCAAACTGCTCTAAAAATAAATAGCATCTAAAAAAAAGCATTGAAAAAATTTTTCTGAAGTCTATCTGGATTTAAGTGTGAAGAAATATGCTTTATTTATGTGGAATACAAATACTCAGAATAACCTCAATGTAAATGTGTTTTGCTTAATGAATGCTACTGAAATCTGGAACAAGAAGAAAGAAAATAGAAAAGAATAAGTGGGAAACACAACAGTTATGAAGCCTGCAAGTTTTTCATAAAAGAGAAACCTCTTCCTGGGGTTTCACACTGTTAGAAAATTCTCTGAACTTTCTAATTTGCTAAGCATCTCTTTATCTATGTTATTTATTTTTTCTTGATTTATATGAATACACTGATTTCCTCTGGTGATGAAGTAACTGTGAACAGAATTATGTAGCATTTATTTAACTCTACTGTGCTGTGACATATTTGTTACGTGGTGCTTTGCATTTTATAACCCTCCATACCAATATCAACGTTTGATGTTTCATGTTTATCTAACCCTAATGCAATTTTCTGTTACTGGATGTAGGACAGCAGATTCACTAAAAGCACAGTGTAAGAAATGTAGAAAACAAGGTAACTACTCAGGAAAAGCCATAATTGAATAGGCAACTGGATCTTATCTGGATCATGAAAAGATGCTACCAGTTATAGGAACTGCAGAACCTCTAGTGGGTTTTGATTGAAGTTCAAGTAAGAAGTAATAGGAACAAGCTAGCATTTCCAGTCAGCAGAAAGAAATTTCGTTGCAGACTTTCTTTCTAGTCAGCTCTGCATCTTTGAGAAAGTTACTTGCTTTCATCTGGATGCAAAATAAGGGGATTCATGCAAAAATAACTAAGGGCACATTGCCTCTAAGACTTAAATAATCGTGCTGATAGACACTTTAAGCATTTTAATCTTATGAAAATCAAATCAGATTAATTCTTACATGAAGTAAAGATAACACCTAAATCAATACCTGACTGGAAGGAAAGTTTCATGGACAACTGAAAAAAAAGTTGAGATTCATGGCTCCTCAAAAAGATCTACTTCTGCGGTTTAGGTAAATGGTCTTCACAGGTCTATGTGCTGAGGACTTGGTCTTCAATAGCGGTGCTATTGGAAGTGGACAAGTGTTTAAGAGGTGGAGGTAGTAGTGGTGCTCAGGGTCATCACGCCTGTGTCCTCAAAAGAGGTTATGGGACCCCATTCTCATTCCCCATTTCTGTTTTGCTCTTTAGCTGTGAGGTGAGGGGCTTGGCTGTACTATGCTGTTCTGCCATGATCTGCTGCTTCAAAACAATAGGGTCATCCCCACAGGGGCGAGACTCCAGATGTGTGAGCTAAAGCAGCCTTTTAGCTCTATGAATCAACAGCCGCAGATAGGTGTTACAGTAACAGAAAGGTGATGGATACACCTACTAAATTATGTTGTCTGATGGAAAGGTTTGGCGATCGGTACCATAAAACTATGGCAAATAGTTTGATGCAACAGATTTTGAGTTTAAATATATATATATATATATATATATATATATATATATATATATATTGCTGTAGCTGACCCTCCAAGGCCCTTAGATGTTTCATTTTCAAAGTCTCTCAGCAATACTTATTGAAGTAACTACTCCATGTTCCTGAAAGGATCCAAGTGATAGTTTTCGAAAGCATGAACTTGTTCTCGTATATTGCAGTTGAAAAATGAGTCTATCAGCATATAATACACAGGAACTATAGACCAATACATGCCATCAAGTAACTTTCAGAGGTAAAATTAAACACATAGCCTAAACAGAAAAATAACTTTAGCGGAGTTAAACACGCATGCAATTCATATTATTTTGTCTGCATTCCCATTTAGAAACTCTTGATAATCTTGATAATTTAAAATGTGTTGGATAAGTTAAAATACATAGCTATACCAAACAACCTACTTGGTGTAACCTTTGGACTCTGAATAATGGTCTTACCACAGAACTGCAGAAGCAAGACAGCTTATTTGTCACTTTTCTGCATTCTCTTGAATTGGCTAACCAGAAAAAAAAAAAAAAAAGCTTCCCAGGGCAACTGTCCTTGATTGCAATTCACCCAACAGCATAGTGTTAGCTGTCTGGGGGGTTCCTAGCATCAGATTAAGCACAGTTTTGAAAAAAAAAATGCAAGAAGAAGCAGACCAAGCAAAACAAATAAAAAAACACTAACAACAAAAACAGCTAACAAATAAGAACAAGGAGCATAATTGTGAATAAATGAGCCATCATCTTTGATCTCAGCAAAATGACCATTGAGCTGGCAAGCGCTCAACCGAGCGTCTCTTTTATTTGTAAAGGTTGAAGTGATTCATCTCGATATTATTTGTGGTGCCAAAGCTGAGGTTATTTTCTCTGGCTCAACATCTGTGGCTACCCCGAGGAACTAATTGGGCAATAAAAGTTTTCGGGCTCATGAAAATCAAGTTTTCAAAAGATGCCTGATAAATATCCGTTTTATAACTGTAACAATGGGGCTTGGTAACTGACCTCAGTCGGCTGTGCACAACGGATTTCAAAATACCGGAAGTGAAGTCAATGCGGCCTGGTGTCAGAGCTGAGGATGTTTGTCTTTGCTTGCATATGAAACTTCTTTGATGTGGCTTAAGATGTGTTTTTGTATTTCAAACAGCCTGCAGAAGGGAAACCAGCAAGGCATCGGATTATTTACCCTACGCAGGAAAATATTTTAAAAGCTCTACGAGGGCTCGATTTCCTAAAGCCACCTGTCACCTAAAGCACATGTAATAAACCCCAGATGCTGGACCCCAACCTGCTAACCCCATGACTCGAGGAGAAAATATTTCACTCATTCCTTGGCACATCCTTAATTCGTTCGAAGTTAAACTTTCAGGTCATATTTTCTGCTCCAACTTAATAACTCAGCCCCGACATTCCTTCCCAGT
The DNA here is from genome assembly GCA_002564305.1 of Octomys mimax. Lineage (NCBI taxonomy): Eukaryota > Metazoa > Chordata > Mammalia > Rodentia > Octodontidae > Octomys > Octomys mimax. Next base: position 7,097 of record NDGM011222383.1, read on the forward strand.
GACCCCAAAGTTCCATTTGGCTGCCTCGACACCTGCTCCCAAATGCATTAGGAGCTCTCCGCTCTTTATAAGCTGAAGTATCAGTTTTGTTTTCTTTGCTCAGCCTTGAGGCCATCCTCTGAATGCACGAAAGGAGAGGATTTCCTTCTGTTCCACTGAGAACGTATTAGTGTTCTTTGCATCTGCATTCAAGTCTTTACCAATGTATGTTTGGATGCAAAAATACACTGGCTCAGTGGATTCTTGAAAGCTATTAAACTTATAGTTTCAAATCTTGATTTTGGGACATAGTAAGCGAGGTCTCTAAAGAAGACTGTAAAAGGATCAGTATTTGTAAATGTATTTGTGAGGATAATATCAAGATGAAACACAATTTTCTATGATGTGAAAAAACACCAAGTAATTAGCTGTGTTGTTCAGAATATTGAATACAGGTTAGCAATAAACTATTTGCACATCTTATTAATGGCTTTTGAAAATCTATAGGTAAAATTTCAAAGGGTCAGATTTGAAGTTTTTATTTTTACTTTTTGAAGTTTTAAATTCTTATAAAGTTTGTTAGAAACCAAAGAATATAAAAACTTAGTCATTTACTCTTTTAATTTAGCACAGGGTCTACAGGGTCTCAGTACTCAGATTGGACTCATAATGATTCCCTTGTTTTTAGCCTCACAAATGCTGGGATTACAGGCATGCACCACCATACTCAGTCTTAATTGCCACCTCAGTGCTCCAGGGCTAGCATGGCACTCCCGGGATTGAACCCCAACCCGTGTGTCTGCCTAACCAGGCATTTTAATCCATTGAGCTATCTGGCCAGCCCTTGAAAACTTCCATTTTCTCTTTTTTCTCTTATCTAATTACTCTGGCTACTGTTTGCAGAACATTATGCAACAGAAGAGGTGGTGGTACACAACGTGGTCTTATGCCTAACTTTACAGTGAAAGCTTTCAGTTTTGTCTAGCCTTCCTTAAAATTCATAGTTCTATGTATTTTCAGTTGGGTGGAGCTGAATTTCAGGTAACTGACCGCAATCTGAGTAAGTGGCTAAAGCTAACCTATTTCCTGGATTAAATCTTGCTCTCACACTTAATCTATTTTCAAAACCAAGTATCTTTTGCATGTTAATGAAATTACCAATTAAAATATAGGCTACAAGCAGAAAAATGTGTTGATTCTGGAATGTGTGTGTGTGTGTGTGTGTGTGTGAATAATAAATTACTGTGCTTTGGAAAAAGGCAAATCAGAGTGTGTAAATTTTTAAATCAAATTTTAAGATGACTTTTAAAAAAGCATTTCTATGATAGATGAGTGTTTTGCTGTACGAATGCAGTAATACTGAACCATTATTGCTACTTTTCTATAAGAAGATTTGAGAAACACTATTCCTAAAACAATAACACTGTGTTTCAGATAGTGATCTTAAATGGGGTATCTTTTATTTTTGGAGCAGGAGGAGGATTAAGAGGTTAAAAAAAATAATCTGTACATACAACCTATTTTGAGCTGCTTTATTCTATAAAACTAGGCTAGGCGTTTGCAGGGGCCTAAAAACTGGGCTCCCCTATTATATTTCCTTCTAACTCCAGATAACACCAAATAAACCCTTAATCACACAAGAAATCACTCAACTTTTACTACTCCTCCTGCTCTTTGACCTGCCACTGGCCCATTTCATTTCCCATGGTCTGGCCTCTTGGCCTAGTTCTTTATAAGCTGCTTCACCTGGCTATCACACGACCCCCAGCTCCTGCATCCTGTCTGGTTTCTGGTTTCTTCCAGGTTACCCAAAGTTTACAGACTCCATGTGCTGACTCTAGTCTTTTTAATTTTTTTTTTTCTTTTTTTTGCCCTGAGAGATACTGTCCCCCTCCCATTTAAATTGTCCTCTAGTGCTGGGCCTGTTGTTCTAGTAGCTACACAGAGAACTTCATTGCTTCAGCATGACTTTTTTCCTTTTGTACCAGAAAAGCAAAGCATTCATCCCCTTCCCAACTGGCAGAGTTAAAGTGACGCCTTACTTGGCAATTTTCTTCATTATTTCCCATCCAGAGTCAGATTGTTCACAAGCCTGGAGGGATAGTTAGCTGTAAAGCCAAAACCTATCAAGCATCCTTGATCAAATTTAAAAGATACATAATTTCTCATCTGAAAGTCAAGGCTCCAATGCTTAAATGTGCCTTATTACTTTAACTTCAACATGTTCTGCACTGCTTTTACCTCCGTTCTTCCGTTTTCTCTCCTCTCTTGAATACCTAAGGATTGTACTTTCTGCTCCACCCTCTTTCTGCTTCTGGTACCAAGACTCTGTCACTGTCCTAAGTGGGCCATCCCGCTTCCCTCCATATTGGCAGGAAAAGAATGTGTGAGCACCCAGCTGCTCTGAGTGAAATGCAGGTTTTAATCAAGGGCTAGCTGCGCAGCTGTAGACTAGGGAGCTGTTGATGGTCTGTTCAAGGTTCGGGACAGCAAGAGGCACTTCTAGGGTTAACTCAAGGATTAATGAGATTGTGCCAGGTATCTCACGTAGCACTGGAAAATAGGAAGTGTTCCATTAGTGTCAGCTGTTATTTTCACCATTATTAATCATTTTTATGATTACTAACTTTCAATATCCTACCTCATTGCCTTTCTGTGTGAGTCAGGGTTAAACTAGAAAATTTGAAGTGCTACACAATACACACACACACACACACACACACACGCACACAATGCTTATTGACACATGTGAAGCTATGTCTCAGTGAACTAATTGCAACTGAAATCATCTTAAATCAAAAATGCATTGTACCTAACCAACCAAAGATCCTGGCTTGGCTTAGTCTAAATTAAACATGCTCAAAACACTTGTATTTTCCGCGTTAGTCAAAAACCACCTAATGCGAAGCCTACTTTAGGATCAATTGTTGAATAGATCATATAATTTATTGAGTACTTCAGTGGAAATGAAAAACAGAGTGGTTGTAGGAGTGTATTTCACACCACAGTGAAGTAAAATATTGAATCCCACCACCCTAAGTTGGAACTTTTGGAACATCGCACAATGCACTAAGCTAATAATAGTGGGAGCTGATTAAAGAGTGCCGGTAAGCCTGTTGTGCTTTTTTTCTTTCTTTCTATCTGACACAGCAGCCTCAAGCTCACAGGGTAAGCAGTTGAGAATGGAACACATAGAGGGCTGGAAAGACAGAGAGCAAACTGGGAGAAATGAGCCCAGGCCAGCTCTCACTGTCCCTGCGATGGTAGGTATATGCTGCAGAAAATAAAACGCGGCATCCTGGCACACATTCAGGAATATCTCATGGGAGCCAGAGAAGCTGAGGGAACGCACAGGCGAAGCACAGCAACCTCAGAGCCAGCGACTGCCTTACAGACATTAGCAGCAGATTTGCAACAGGGAGTGAGCGACGTCGGCTGCTTTCTTTACCCTAAAACTCTTTGTGGTTCCTCCGAACCAGAAACATAAGAATGTGGATTTTGAGAGCCTGGGACAAAGGTAGGGTGACTTCACTCAAATGTCACCTTTTCCTTTCCAGTTTCGATCTGGGCGTTGGTCTATAAGTTGTGCTTACTCGTTCATTTTCCTTCCCTGTCCCTCTCTGTCTTTCCATACTGCTATCCTGGTCTTCTTCTTCCGTCCATCCTCATTTCTTCTTTATTTTTGTTTATTTATTTTTATTTTTAGTACAAGGTCTACAGGGTCTCACTACACAGATTGGACTCGTAGTGATCCTCCTGTTTTCAGCCTCCCACGCGCTGGGATTCCAGGTGTGCGCCACCACGCCCAGTCTCATTTTCCATCTCAGCGCGCCCTGGGAGGCGGGGCTGGCACTGCACGCTGGGGATCGAACCGTTGGTTGCTGCATCAGCCTAAGCAGGCGCTATAGTCCGCTGAGCTATCGGGATGGCTCTGTCCCCATTCCTGATGCAATGGCCTTCAGAGTCCATGCGGAAAAGACCCCGCTTATTGCTCCCCAGAGAAGTACCTATGGCAGGCAGGTTGACTGCCCTCCCCTTCCTGAGACACGCTGGGTACTGTCACCTTCTCCCTTCCAGAGGTATTCAACTTGAACACCTCTCTCCTCCAGCTGGTCCTCTGACTCTCTAGCTACAACTTATCCCCCTGGAATCCAAGGGAACCCCTCCTCTCCTGAAAGCCTTTGGCTCCAGGCAGCTCAGACCCTGGAGGGGCCTTAGGGGCCCAACGAGCTCGTGCTCCTCCTTTGGAGCAGGGTCTGCTTTCGCTGGCATTCTGATCCTGCCTGGAGGCTCTTCCATAGTTTGGCAACCTGATGAGAGCCAGTTAAATGCTTTGGCAGTGAGGGAACTATGGTTTTGTATGATTAATATTATATACAGGTAAAGAAACAAAACCGTCTCACTGTTGCAACTGTGTTCTCCAGCGTACACGGTGGCATCTGTTCCTGGCTGTCGCAAGGTTCCCCAAGCACGTGTGTCTGGGATCTAATCCTGTGTAGTCAGTGTTATGTCTTTGATGAACACAAGTGCAGAGATTTCATTAATAAAATTGCTCCAGGGAGGTCCTTTTTATTCTGTTATAGTCTTTTTAAAAGAAGAAAATGCAAGTCTTGTTTACTACACAGAATCAGCCTTTTTCTCTCTAAAAAAACATAAAGGCACTTTTATATCTAATTTTGACCCCTGGATTAGTTTCCTGGGTTTGCTATGACAAATTACTAAAAATTAGTTAGCTTAAAGTAACAGAAGTCTAGGAATTGGAATGAAGGTGTCATCTGGGACATGTTTTCACCAGAGTTCTGGTTGGGAATCTGAAATCATCTCTTCCAGTTTCTGGTGGCCTCAGGGGCTGCTCGGCTGTGACTGCATTGTGCCAGTCTCCCCATCTGTCCCAGGTGGCCTTCTCTGTGTGCCTATTGATGTGTAAGCACTGTAAAAAAACTTTGGTTCATTGCCCACCCATGATCTTGGGTTGCAGGTGAGAAAAGGACCAGCAAGCACACTAGTCTCCTGATGCGTGTTGCTTGTATTTATTTTTGTGTGGGAAAGACAACAAATTAGGTAGAATCCAGGCTTGCTTTGTTCTCTTTGCTCTTAGCTCTTCACATGAACGTGTTTTCTCTGAGACTGTGGTACGGAAGTGGTCTTTGGAGACCGGAACTTTGTGTCCACGGAGGTAGCTGAAGAGAAAGTCATGCTCTGATGCCCTAAGGGTTCACCTTCACATTTGGTTTCACTTCCAGTTTACAGGATGTTACTCAGAGGTCTCTCTTGCTCACTGCCAGCATCTGCAGTGCATGCAGCACTTGTTAGCTTCACAACCGTGGGCTGCAGAACTCCATAGGGCATGGGGCAAAAAGGAGCTAAAGGTTCAGTTCTAGGTGACAAAGATGGGATTTTCTGGGACTGTCCACTGGGGTGCCAGGCAGAAATGCAACTTCCAAGGTCCTTACTGTTCTCTGTGTGTGTCACAAATGGAGCTCTACCAATGGCACTCCTGACCACCCATGTGCGACCTCATGTCTACTGTGAAAGCCTCCTTCCTTCTGTCCATTCCTTGCACACATACAATTTGATCAGTAGTATTTGCAAATGAAATATTTGAAAAGGGAAGATGTGGTCATCAATTCAGCTTAATGGCTCATTTCTTCTTGAACTTTCACCCAATCATTTCGCTGCCCTGAGGCTTAAACAATTCCACCCATAATAGAGAAAGAGCAACATCTATTTTGGTCCACATATATGCAGAGATGATGTGATTAAGTGCAATACTACCTGTGAGAGCTTCCTGTAACTATTAAGTGGCCCTCAAAAGCATGTTATTTGGGTATACTCCTGTCTGGGTATGATTGGTCAAACACAGACATAATAAAATGTTCTAAAAGGTGCAAAAAAGAAGTGGGAACAGAGATGCAGGCAGATGGCACAGACCGGACCAGGAACATTAGAGGAGAGGGAAGTAACCTGGACGATGATCCAGAACTGCACTTACAGTGGCGGCAAGGACACAGAAGTCAGAGAGGGGAAGGGCTAGGCCTTGCTCTTAGACCTCCTTTCTTGCCTTCTTTTTTTAGCCACATTTTTCTTCAGTGGCAGATTTGTTTGTTACTTATATCATCTCCAGACTACTCCAGCACACGCTAGACTTCTGGCCCTCGGAGAGCTGATGCTGGCTGGACTGGCTTGCTGCTGTGTGCCCAGGCCTCTGAGTAGTGCTGCACATATGGACCCTGAGGAAAAGTCTAGTGAATGATGTGCCCACACCTCACTGGGTCTGCTGCATCTTCCTGTTTCAGGGGCGATGTGCACCCTACAGGATTGCCCTTTCTTTCTTTTAAGTCATGGACAACTTTGTGGTAGAAATCTTGGCTGTCATTTCCCATCTGCTCCTAGGAAATTAATAGAAACAGAAGATTGCTAATAGGTCAAGAAGCTACTCATGTGGAAGGTGCGAGAGAAATGAGCGCCATGGGGTCAGACATTGGGCTGGCATGTTTATGGCTTTGTGTCAATGACAGGGTGAGTGACTAGCCCAGAGGAAACCCTTGGAAAGTGTCTGCTAAATGAAGGAGAGAATGAATGAGCGGCCTCTTTAGAATATTGATAAACACACAACACAGCTGCAAAGTGATCATCCAAGTGACACATTGACGATCCTTCAATAATCTGAAAAAGTGGCAAGGAGGGCCATAGGGTGCTACAAGGATGTAGCGTGCTTTTATGTGCCATGAGAGTCGGGGAGTTAGGCTGGAAGTTTCCATGCCAATGAGAGTGGGGAGAGGAAGCAAAGGCAGCTGCTGGGGGAAGGAGCGAGCCGTCGTTGAGACTGTAAATATGCCAGAGACCCACGCTGAGAACCTGACAGATGCCCTCCCTGCACAGCTCAGAGGGGAGGGACTCATGCAGTCCAGATTTTAAATTAGGTTCACCTGAGCCCGCTTCATAAACTGTCATTCTTCAGATGGAATGGAAAAGAAGAGGGGGTGGTGAACGCAAGGAAATCTTTGTAGCTGAGCCTACCTGGCTTCCTTCAGTGAGAGGCCCGTGAACAGTGTTTCATATCAAGGAAAAGTAGTTAAATTGCAGACTGTGTCATCCTGGTCTCAGAATATGGGAGGTGTGGTTGGTGTTGCAGACCACTCAGCTCCTCTTGCTTTGATCTGTCACTTGATGTGCAGAGAGGCTTTTATGTGCGATTCTTCTACAATGGGTAATTTAGTTCATCCCTTTATAACAAAAGCAGCAAGTCTAGTTCTAGTACATTTGCTTCAGTTACTCTTTAAAGTGCTGAGGAATGCACTATTCTCATATGCTTTCGGAAGCCTGAACATGTTTTCCTGCTTGTTTATAATTTCTGAGCTCTTTTTTTTTAGCCAGTTGAAAGCTAGTAAGTTGCAAATTTAAAAATAAAGTAAGGATGAAAGCATATATACTCTGCCAGTGTGCATATTTGTTTGAAAAGGTGATGCCCGGGGAATGTGCTGGCCCCACATCAAGCAAGACGCACCTTATTTATATCTGAAGGTGGCGTGTCATTAGTGTCATTACCCTGTTAAATTTCAGGGCTACTTCTGGTCTTTTTATGTGATGTAATTCATACTATAAAGATATATTTCTCTTTCGGCACAAAGCCTGGCCACTACATTTTTAATTAGCCTTCTCATCTGGTTCATAGGCAGTTTCTAAGGATTCATTCACAAGAGACTTGATCTGAGATTCGAACACAGCCATACCTGAGTAAAGGGGCCACCCAGAAGAAAGCACATGTTCATCAAATTCGGGGGCTAGCTTTGCAGCCCAAGTGGCCGGTGGCCTACCAACCACATGTACGTATTTCATTTTAAAATCATTTGAAAAGTTTCAAGTCTGAAGAAAAAAAAAAAAAAAAAACCTCCCTTTACTATGTATTTTGCAGTGCAAGTTTATATAGGTTTATATTTCTTTAAGAAAGAATATTATTTTAAGATGATGGCCCTTGTCCTTTAAAATAAGCACTTCACTCTGGCTCTCTTACGGGAGGGGCATAGGGAAGTGGAGAAGTGTAAGAAAGAAGAAGAAATTTTTGGATTTCTGATTTGGTAGGAGAAAAATGAGAGAAGAAGGAGGCAGTATCTTAGTTGGCTTCATGATCTAAGACTGAGAAACAGGATTCTGAGGCTGGTGGCTCTGGAAGCTGTATGTAAGGTGCCAGGCCCAGCTCTGGACCCAGTGAGGGCCTTCCTGCTGCATCATAATATGGTGGGGACACCAATAAAAGGCAAGACAGAGCAAGCTGGGCACTCAGGCCTCTCTTCTCCTTTAGCGGATAAAGCCATGGATGCCACGAGGAAGGCCTACCATTTATGATCTTCTCAACTCCTCCCCATCTCTCCCAATCTGATGGCTAAATTTGTGACATACAAGCTTTAAGAAGACACATTTGAGCCACTGCTGATGGCTTCCTGGGTTTCATGGGATGGAAAATATTTTATTCTTTTTAAACTCAAGGGAGAAAATGAGTAATAAAGTGTGTGACGTGGAATCCATTTTTTAAAGATAATAAAGAAATAGTAAAAAAATAGAAATGATACAAAATTTCACTAAGATGATAGGAATTCAATAATGGTTGCTATATTGCATATTGTTGTCTCCAAATTAGTCATCCAAATAACCAGATATAAGGATGCAAAAGAGATTGAAACATTTATAAGGAAGAAAAAATAAGCATTAAACTATTCATTTCAATAGACTGTAGAAATCAGCAGTATAATTATCCAAGTTATTATGTGTATGTATGTATGTATATTAAATCAGTTTTGAAGTTTTATATCTGACTGTATGTTTTGTAGCTTTTAACCTCAAAGTAGACCTCTGTCTAAAAGAATGCTTTGTGGATCAACTTGTAGGGGAACTAAGGTGACAGAATTTGCGATTAGATCAGGGCCAGAGTGAGCTGAGAATGCAAGTATGAAATCTTTGTGGACTGCTGTGAATGGGAGGCCTGGTCCACTAGGTTGAGGCATAGTAAGGCTAGAAATAACACTATCTGCTTCAAAATTAAATTGTTTCCAAGGTAAAATATTTCAAGTTCTTTTCTATATACCTATCACCATTAAAAGAAAATAAATCTTTTAAAACATTTTCAAATTCTCATGGCGTACTTCTCTGTGCTGCATAAAGTAACTTGCATGGAACTAAAATTTGGTAACATGGCAGAATATTTGAGATAAAAGTGTGTTCTTCCTATAGTTCTCCACCGTCCACTCAGACAGCCAGGGAAAATATGTCCCTGTTTGCAGAGTTGGAGAAGAGAAAAAAATTATTATGAGAGTCATGATGTTCAGTGTCACAGAAAAGAGAGGGAAGAGTGGCTTTTAGGTTGCAAGGCTGATCTGGCTGTGACATCTGTACCACACTGGTCTCCAGGGTTTATTCAGGTGATCTGGCTGGCTAGGTGAATGTCTCCCCCCATCACCACCCCCCGCCCAAACCATCACTCTGTTTGTAGCCCTGCTGAAGCTGCATGCTCGGTAGCAGAGAATGACTGCCCTTGCAGAGCACGACCCTTTCCTCAGTCTCTAAGAGTACATGAGTAGGGCTGGCGAGATGGCTCAGCGGTCTAAAGCACTTGCTTGGAGCAGGCTTGGCAAGGCGCAGGGACCGCAGTTCGATCCCCCAGCATCATATGCCGGCCAGCCCCGCCCCCTGGTGGGCTGAGCTGGCCACCCACCCACACACACCCACACACACCCACACACACACAATAAATAAATAAATGTTAAAAAAAAAA
>NDGM011222390.1:564-15283 GCA_002564305.1 Octomys mimax
AGCAGCAGCAGCAGCAGCAGCAGCAGCAGCAGCAGCAGCAAGTCTTTCTAGGGGGAAGTACACAAAAGACAGAAATAAGCAATAGAAAAATCTCTGAAGTTTATGAATTTATTCATGGACTTCAAAAAATTGATGAAAAGTGGGAGGTAAGAGAATGATATAATAGTTTTATTTTAAAATATCAATATTTACTACTTGCCCAAAATTATATTTTTCAACTTTTTAGATTGTGAGGAAATATTTTGGGTGCCAAGTTTGAATTATGCATGAGGGTACATAGCCAAAAAAATCTTTTATGGAAAATATGAGCAAAAATATAAGCCTAGACCATGTAATTTTCACCCTGGCTCACAACAAAAGCTCTTTGGGAACTTTAGTGATGCTGTTGCTTGGGTCTTAGTGCCTGAAATTTTGATTTGGTCGGTCTAGACCGAGGCCCCCAAATATTGTCTTAAAAACTTAAGATAGAAAAAGAAATCTTGTCATTTATAGCAATGTAGATGAAAATGGAGAACATTATGTTAAATAAAATAAGAAGACACAGAAAGACAAGTACTATATATTTTAATCATTTGTGGAAATTAAACAAATTGATCTCATCAAAGTAGAGAATAGAAAATCATCACTAGATACTGGCAGGGCAGGGGCTGGGGTAACAGGAAGGTTAGGTAATAGGTATCAAAGTACATTTATTTGGTCTGGGGATGCAGCTCAGCAGTAGAGTGCTTGCCTAGCATGCACAAGGCCCTGAGTTCACTCCCCAGGACCACACACACACACACACACACATACAAAAGTACATTTATGTGGGGTAGGTTAGTCCTTGTGTTCCATAGCAGAGTAGATAACTGTAGTCTATCATAAGTTAAATTTCAAAATAACTAGAAAAAAGATACTGAAGTTTCTCAGCATATAGAAGGATAAATATTTGAGCTAGAGATGGCAACTACCCTAGCTGGATCATTACACGTTTTGTATAGGCACATGATCATACTCTGCCTCTACAATGTGTACCAATTTCAGAAACTAAAATTTTCAGAAGTTTATCAAATGAATATAATGTGCAGCAAAGAGGGAGTATGGCACCCTATGCTTCTTTCATCCTTTTTATGCACTGGCTATGTTCTGTGGAAGTGTGGTTAGGTTGACCCAGATATTACTGAGATCACAGGGGCTCTGGGTGGGACAAGTGGACAGGACATGGAACTGGACCTGCCCCTTCACCTGTGCCTCTAAAGGAACCAGCTGGTCTTTATTCCCTGATCCTTGAGTAGAGAAACAGACCCAATACTGTCAAACGTGCTAGATTTTCAAGAACAATACAGATACTTTGTTTTCAAATATGAAATTACTCAGTGTTAAAATATTGTCTGAGACTCTGCTTACTCTCTCTTCATTATTTCATTCTTTTTAAATCCTCCTTCAGGGTAAATATAGCTGTTAGTCATCCTGCATCCGTGGACCCACTGTTTAAGTCCCTGCACACGCTACAAGAGATGCTGCCCCTTACCTGCAGGGCCTCTGGTGTCAGATGACCAGTCACTTGCTTTCACTGATACTGGAGTTTGAAGGATGGATCATGTTCTAATAGATGACAGGTTTTCTTTAAGCTTCTGGAGGGATTTTCAAAGGAAATCCAATAGTTGAGATGAACAAATGTATTTCTCGATAGCTTGCTTATAGTTATTTCACCTCAAACTATACAAAATGTCTTGCCTCTTTGCTCTTATGGGGAGAACATAATCCTTTCTTTGTTATCCTAAGAGGGAATAAAAAGAGTCTACTTGTTGTGGAAGGGGACATCTGAATTCTCAAAATATTAAGGTAGAGTCAACTCTATAAAAATAATGTTTTATTTGTTTGAAGGATTAATTCAGATTATTTTACTTAAAGATGTCATTTGATACTTGAAGATTAAAAAGTTCAAAGTGCCCTAAATAATGGTAAAAGGAGATTGGACAAAGAAATTTGATGCAAGTGTGTATAACGTTATCAGAATCAGTAACAATCATGCAAAAGGACCAAAGGCTGTACTTAGTGTTTAAAAGAATATGATAAATATTTGTGTTTTATTCAAGCACAAGTATATTCTTCATGTTTTCTTTACTTGGTTGAAATGTCAGCTGAACCAGGTTATCACAATGTATGCTTTCGTGTGTTATTATCTAACCAGGAAATGCATGGCTGACACGTGGCCATCAAGTGGACGATGGAATTTCTTCTTTTGAGACATTTTAAGAGCTTTCTTGAAGGTTCCACTCCCTCGCTTTTTATTCCCTCATGACTCTACAACCTTATCATACGTAGAATGCCATGAAACAGACTCTGCGTGATAATATTGTGAGTGGCCTGTTTCTATTAGAATCAGTGTATGAGTTGTGGTTGATGTAAATTTAAAAAATCCTACTCAAGTAGAAGAAGATAAAGGAATAAGGGCAAAATAGCTCATTTGTTGTGTAGTGTGCAGTGCTATATCCAATTGCCAGTCTCCTGTTGCCAATTCTTTTTTTTTTTTTTTTTTGCAGAACTGGGAATTGAACTCAGGCCCTTGCGCTTGCCAGGCAAGCACTTTTTCTACCGAGCCATCTCCCTGGCCTCTCCTGTTGCTAATTGTTAAAAGAACTCCTTGCCCTGTTTCAGTCAGTTTTCCGCAAGCACCTACCATGTGCAGTCAGAGAGGATCAGTTCAGTGTTTAAAGATTCTCTCACTGAGCAGAGGCTTTCTCCAAGTTCTGATAGATTTTAAAGTTATTTTGTGAATGTGTTGGAGGAAGGGAGCAGGGCAAGTTCTAAGAGCTGTCAGAATCATGGTTTAAATACAATCTGTTAGTAAGTATTCTCAATAAATTATTACATGATCAAATGTGAAATGAATGGTTTTTTTTTTACTTAGAAGGCACCCATGTTTTTCCTAGCCCAAGAAATAAACAACATTAAAGAAGAACCACAATAAAAGAACCAAATCACAAGAACTATATGAGTGGGTTTGCAGCCAAAATAAAGCTGAACCAAAACCATTTTGCACACACGCGTATTACAAATACTCCTTTCTTATACCAAGGACAGAACCTCTATAATTTCTACTTATTTCCACTTTTGCTTCATTGAGTTTGGGTTGATTGGGCTGGACAGCTAGCTGGCTGTTGTCTGCCTAAGGCTACTTGCCCTAATTCAGAGAAGTTCCTGGTTGTCAGATTCAACAGGAAGAATAATTTGTGATCATTTATAATTATCTTTCTTCTACCCATATTTTCAGATAAAATTTTAAGGCAGTTTATAATAAAAAGATGTCTAATTACTAACATTGGGAAAAGACATGTTATGTGTTAGTAATGTTGAAATTACAGTGTTATTTCTTATGTCTTATGTCAACCCTTTATAGAAGTTCAAGGTTTATCTTTTAAATTTAGATTTTTGAAGACATTTCATTGGGGGAAGCTAGGGTACTTCAAGGAGAGACAGAAATCTCTGCTGGTCTCATTTAATAAAAACTCACACAATCAATTTTAGTGTTTCCTTATTCGTAGTATCAGACACACACACACACACACACACACACACACACACGAAATTTTGAGGTGTGAAAAATTCAGGTAGTGGAATACTAGTCCGGATCTACCACACTTTAATGTCTTGGTTGGTACCTGGTACCTGCATCTTAACTGGTCCAGAAGAACCTTGCCCTCAAACATAAGCCCTAGAGGAGTACTTGCCCGTAAGCACCCTCAGCATCACCGCCTGCCTAGTCTCTTTCTCCTGGGGGCGGGGGCGCAAACCTAGCCCCTGCAATTTACAGGAGGAGCAGATTTTGGACTCACATTTCCAGCTCACGGTCCACTGGCTCCAAAGCAGGAGCAGTGGAAGTGCTAGACAGGTAAAGCTTCTTACTTCCTGGTGGCCAGGAAGCAGAGGACCAGCTAGGGAAGCAAAGAGCTAGGGAGGGAGAGAAACCCTTCCAGCTCACACCTAAGTGTGCACCCCCATGCCCAGGTCCTAACAACAAGTCAGTTTTAGTTTTTCTGAAGTGAAATCCAGAGTGCTGGATGCTAAAGCACAAGCGCCCCAGTTATCGGAAAGGGGACATGCATGTGGGTGGTAAAGCCAGCATTCTGCTGCTGCCAATCCAGCCACCCACGAAGCCACAGGTGCCAACTGCGTAAAGTAGCTGAGCCTTCCCCTGGGTCTCAGTGACATTATCACTATGCTACTCTTGGAAAGTGGGGCACCTTTTCCTCTCTCAGCCCTTGTCTAGTGTTCCTGCATTTTGATGATAACTACCAATGAATTTGCATTTATCATTCCTGGGCACCTAAGTTATCTCATTTACTATGGTTAGATCCTCACCACAACCCATGAGGTAGATGGCATGTCATCCTCATTTTGCAGATGAGGTGGGTGGAGCTCAGAGAGGCTGTGGAATCGTGGCTCCAGTGGGAAGTAGCAGAAAATAGGCCTATGCCTAGGTCTTCCTGGGTCAGCGCTGGCTGCCATGTGAACATTTGCTAACTGGCTTTGTGGAAGAGAGGAGAGCCCTGCTTCCTTCCCAAGACCTTACTACAGATAAGTTGCAAAGGGGAGGGCCTAGTTCTTTATTTACTTGTCCACTACAAGCTTTTATACATGATTTTAATATCAAAGGGAGTATATTAAATCTCAGTAAAGGGGGTTATGATCAGCCCTAATTCGCATAATAAAAAATATCTATTGTATAAACAGGTAGACGTGTCATATGTCTTTTGTGAAAAAATTACTATTAAAAAGATAAATGGTAGGGGTGCCCGTGAGACACAGTACATTGGTAGAACATTAATTTGAAGCCCCCCAAATTAATAGCATCATATCTTTTTTCTTATGAATTTGTTCCTGGAATACAACATAAACCTTTTTATTGCTTTTATCTCCCTACTCCCTTATTTGGAATATAGTATAAAGCAAACACATAGAAAGCCTAAAAACTAAGTCTTAAAAGTCATAAATATCTCAAGACAATTAGTAATTTTAATGTTCAATTGATTCCTATATCTGTCTTTATCAGAAATGTGAACTCTGTGCTTGATGCTCCCAAATTTAGACATTTAACACTTACTTGTACTTTTAAAGATTTCAGTGAGAAGTCAAGGATTTAACATGGCAGATAGAAATACTTGCAGATAGGTACATTTACTGAAATTGCAAAAATCCATGTGCAAATATGGGCAAGTTTTCACTGTTCCTTGAGAAACCTGTCTTCTATCCCTAGTTGGAGTATTAATTAGTTCTATTCTTGTTGTCTACTTCATTTTTACAATCAAGAATTGAATCTCCAACTGATGATTTCTTGTTACACAGACACTTTTTGGTTCTTGAAATAATGTAGTACTTATCTTGACATCTGTGCAATAGACTTGAAAATGTTTTACAAGGGTTTCAGGCACTTTGTGTTACTGTAAACTGAGGTAGGAATGTAAAAACTTGAGCTCATATGGCAGGATAATAGTGGAAAAAAATTATAGCAATTGGCTATCGTTCATAGTTTCTCTTCTATCATATATCAAATGTAATGCAATCTATAGGCTCCCCATAGAGCTTTTTAAAGAACCAAAATATATATTTGTATCCATTTCCCATTTACTAGTTATTTAAATTAAATTATGGCAATATATGTATAAGCTACACTATGATCTAATTTAACATCTAGAATAGCCTATCAGTTCCTCCAGAATCTGTAATATTTGTTGTACCATCAATCTGTAATGTTGGCTTGTATGATATTATAAAAAGTATCATTATTTCTGGAAAGATGGCAATATCACTCAATAGATCAATATATCTAGGAGTATAGGACCTTCTTTGAAAAATGATGGATTGGATTTTAGCAGCAGTTTACAAGCTTCGTTCATTTATTTATTCAAGAACTATTTTCTTGCCAGACATGAGTTCTCGATCCATGTTGGATTTATAAACTACTGATGTGAGAAGAGACATTGAGCATAAAACTTCAAATATGAAGAATATTATGAAAAGAGAAGTAAAGGGTGCTGTGGGGATTGTGATCAGAGGTGTTAATTCATGTAGACTGAAGAGACGAGTCTGTACTGGGAGGCTGGGAATCTTCCCTGATATAGAGGAATCTGAAAAGTGGGCAGATGAGAAGTGAAAACAAAGATCAGGGGAATGCATTTAGGCAAATGGAACATCCCACTTGAAGTTTTTAAGGTAAGAGAGTAAGAGACTCCTTTTACACATTAGAAGAAACTAGTAGAGCTCTAGAGGTGAAAGAAGGGAAACAGAATAGAGTAGGCCTTAGGCTAGAATTTAAATGGGGCTAAAACTATTGCCAGGATGGTAGCCTTACTTAAGGGCATATAGAAGTTATTTAAGTGCTTTAAGAAAGAGTGAGGCAGAGAAAAGAGAATATAATTAAATGACTACTTCATATTAACTTCTAATTTTCCAACTGTTAAAGTCACAAGAATTTACAGAAATAGGGTGCTCACACACCCTATCCTGGGCTCCCCCAAATTATAAAATCTTGTATAACCATAATATGGCATTGAACCCACAAAATTTCTATTGGTAAAATATCATTAGCTCATAAACAGATCTTATTTGAACTCTCCAGTTTTACATGCAGAATTGTTTTGTTTTAAAAATTTCAGTATAATATATGGAAAGAACTCTGTATACTACATCATTCAAGGGACAAGGTTGGAGATTTAAGGAACAAAGTCTAGTCCCTTGGTGAGATATCTTCGATACCTAGATATATGCAGGTGACGGAAATGGCTAATAGGTCTTAGTGATGGAATGTAGTTTATGAGAAGAGGTAAGGGTCAGAGGTGTTCTTTAGAATACTGTTGGAGGGGCTGGGGAGATAGCTCAGTGGCAGAAGTGCCTGCCTGGTAAGTGTAAGGTCCTGAGTTTGATCAATCCTTAGTACCAAAATAAATTCTTGAAAAGAACATAAAATTGAGTATTATTAGCAGATAGCAGGCCAAGGGTGACACCTCCATCTAAAGTTGAGAGACCTAATAACGATTTGTAGGAAAAGAAGTTGCATTCAGTTCTGACTAGGGTGGGCTGCAGGTACCTGCGTGGGGGAGAACCCTTATTTCCTGAAAAGAAGTCAGGTGTGAAATATGTTTCTGACATTATCAATGAATGGTAGTACTTGCAGTAACATTATCTAAACAGAGTATTCTAAATGAAAAGAGAAAAAACGGCTTAGATTAGTGCTGTAGGAGCTGTGAATGTTCAGGACTCTGAGAGACCAGTAGAGAAACAGATGGAGGGTTAGATACAGAGGAAGAGGCACGGTGGGGGTAGTGGGGCAAAAAGAAGTTGTGTGATGCCAAGAGAGAGACAGAATATTAGCAGAATTAGCAAAATTAGCAAAATTGCTAATTAGAAAATTAGCAAGTTTATATCATAATGCAAACACAAGTCTGTTCCGAGAATAAACACCTGATTAAGCTCTGTCTCCGTCCTTTGTTCTTACCTGATGTTGTAACTAAAAGGTTTCCTCTGGCTCTCTCTGTCCACCTTCATTTTCAAATTTAGTCTTTTTAATTTGGTAAACTCCACTTCACAAAATGTGGTGTTTTTTACAACACTGTTTGCATCTTCTGAAATGTTATTTCCAATTGAGAGTGCTTGAAGGTGCCCTATTTTGCTTACTACGTTTTCCAAAAAGAGAGGAGAAACTTGAAAATTGGAGGAGGCGGTTGTGAGGGGGAAAAGGCAGTGGCAAACTGTGTGTGATAGTTTAGTTTAACATAATCCAAATATTTCGACACCTAATCCTATAAGAAACATGATTCCCCCTGCCATAGCTATATGACACCAGTTCCTATTGAAAATCTTGGGCCATACCTCAGGCCACATTTTTGGAGTTAGGCTTTGGTGTCCTAGAAATCTCACCACTGACTCTGATACCTAGTATGGCCGGAGAATAGTGTGATATGAAATACTATCATCATTTGAGGAGAGCTAAACAGGTTCTTGCTTTTGTTTTTGCTTTTTGGCTGAAGCAGGGATTGAACTCATGCCCTTGCGCTTGCCAGACCTGAACGGGTTCTTTCTGTCTGGTGACTGGAAAGACGTAACCAGGCAGAACCCTATTAGCACTAGGATAAAGTAAGGCTGCTCAGTGAATTTCCTGAAGAGAAGTAAGAGGTGAGGAATTTGGATTTGAACCACTATTCAGAAAGTAAAGTTCCAGCAAGTGGAGCGCCATGTGGTCGCTCGGACAAGAACATCTTAGGGACGAGCGTAGCACGAAGTGTGCCCAGGTGTTTAGAGGCGATTATCCCACGTAGGCGCATGGATTTAAAGTGACTGATGAGAACTCAGGTGCTCTAAGCCAGCTACTCAGCCTACAGAGTTTAAAGGAAACGAATTTTTTTTTTTTTAAAAAAAAAAAACAACTCTGGTTATTGTGCATTTTTAAACTTCATCAAAATGCACCCTGAATGTGGGGGAAAGGTTTCTTTCCACTGTGCCTGAGAAACTCCTTTGTGGTGAAGTCCGACAGCCTGGTTTTAGCTTAATTCTTCTCGGGGTGGTAGGGCTGAGCGCCCAACTCTGCCACAGGTCTTTCTGTAGCTAACCCTGTCCATAAGCTGCCTAGCGAAGACTGTCTTTTACAATGTGAGAAAAGGTTGACGATTAAATGCTGTGGGAAGAAACATTTGACTTTTGGTAGATTTAGGACTGAGGGTAAGAAGAAGTAGAAAGTTACTTTGGGACTTTCCCTAGCGAATGAGGTAGCCTTCTCGTGGCTCCCATAATAACAACAACCGATATGTGCATCAGGACAGGATAAGAAAATTACACGGCAAACTCACTTTTAGTTCGCCTGGACTATCTGGTTCCGGAATATTCAGGCAGAACTCCGAGGGGGCAGGAAGTATAAGCAAACAGGTAGCTAAGCACTCATCGTTTTCCAAAATGTGAGTGATTGATTGAAATTACTTTTTTATTTTGTATTTATTTCCTCTTATTTTCAGCAGAATTCGAGGCAGCTGAGCAGCTGACACTGTTTTAAATGCAGCTTTTTATATTTTATGCAGCTGATTTTTAACGGCTAAAATGATCCAAAATGAGGACTACGTGATGCAGATGATGTCAAGTCTGAGAGTCAAAAGTGAAATGAGGTATTCATTGTATTAACTGTGGGGCAAAAGGCTTGCCTTACTGACATTTAGAACTCCATAATACTGTGTTCAGCACAGAAATTTTAATGATCCTCATGATGAAGTCTTTTTCTGAATGGTGTCATTTACAATAGAATTTTAAGCTTAGGAAATAAATGGAGAGGAGGGTAATGAGGCTGATACGATGTCGAATGAGTCAATGTATGATTAATACTGACTCACTTTCGTGTTCTCTGTTGCCTGCTTTTCTGCCTATTTTTTTTTTTTTAATTTTTTTTTTTTTTTTGACTGCTTCAACTTAGTATGAAAATCAAATCTGTTAAACAGGTTTCCTGCATGGATTATCCTGTCAAGTTGATAATAAGTGTGTTCCTTCAAGGTTAAGGAATTCTTTGCACTGCAAAGACGGCAGTATAATTTTGATGTGGTTCAGGTTGGTTGCCATTTTGCTACCATCAATCTGGAGGAATCCAGGCACTTGAAACACTTAGGGATTTTTGAAAACAAGCTCACCACAATGAAGTTACAGGCTTTAGTTTGCATCTTTTTAGGATGTATTTAATTTTTAAAACACAGAAGAGGAGGGTGAGTCTTAGTAGCTTTCTTTTTATGTAATTCCATTTCCGAGATGCTTCTGTTGCTGTGATACACTTATGCTTAAAGGAATCTGAGGAAAGAATCCATAGTAAAAGTATTTTTCAGTAGTTAAAAAAATAATGCAAGGGAGAGCAGCGCTTATGGTTTCTAGGCTAAAACAGCATTCATTTGTAATAAACGATTGATAGCAGAGCACTAGAAACTAGGAAGTTAAAGCTGTTTGTATTTTTAAAATGTAGCTTTGGTGAAAATCAAAAGGAAAGTTAGTCATTCCATTCCCTTGAAAAATACTTTGTTGCCGCTAACTCCCTAATAGACACTGCCCAGTGTCTTCCTCTTTGTCTGGAATTTCTCGTTTTCTTTGTGGACTCTCCTCCTTTGACCTTTGTCTTTATTTACTGAGTCCTCAGGAACCAGTTACTTCTCGGAGTCCAATCCGCCCCAGGACACAGCACAGTGCATTCATTGCTTAGCCAGTGAACCTAGTTCCCTTCCGCTTTCTGTAACTCTACATTCTCTCCACAACTACTTTTGTGGCTTTTCCTTATAAAACAGGCTTCCAAGTTCTTCACGCATCTGCTCATTTTAACTGCTGCTCTCTTAATGTAGGCCGCCGTTATGTCTTGCCTAAAACTAGTACAGCATCCTATCTGTTCTTCCCCTTGCCTTCTACCTGCAATTGGCTGAGGTCACGACCTGGACTCCTAGTGATCTCTTAAAAACATCAATCAGGCCATCGCACCAACTAGCCTTGTCTCACCCTTTTCACAGCCTTAAGGTTCACCAATTCCAATTGTTTTCCATAGACCAGGAGTCCCTTTCAGAGCGATGCCCAGCTTAGGTCTCCAGATTCATCTCTGGCTTCTTGTCTCTGGATCAAAAGGCTGTACCTTGAGGGCTTTCTTCTCCAAATTTGAGCCTAGAAATATTCCATTCCCTCTGCTTTGAGTATGTTTTCCTTCGGACTCCTCTGGGCTGGCTCATTGTATCCTTAGACCTGAGTCTGAATGTTGCATTTTCAGGCAGGTCTTTATTTTAGATTAGGAATGGTTCTTCCTCTTTATCCTGCACCCAGCAGCCTCTGTCATCTAAACACTTTCTCTGCTTTAATGATCTATTTACCATTCACTTCTGTAGTTTCTCCTACCACGAGTGTGTGAGCTCTAACAAAAAAGGGAATCTGTTAGTCCTGTGCATCCAGTGCCTAGTGTTGTATGTTAGCCATGCAAGAAATTCTTGTCAAAGAAATGAAAAATGTAAGACAGCTATCTAAGGCTGACTGCTCCTTGTGGAGCAGCATAGTCTTGGAGAAAGACTGCAGGGTGGAAACCAAGGCAGCAAGTGCTTCTCTAGCTAGCATCTGTAAGCTTGCATTGGAAGGATAAGGCGATATTACATTTGTATGAATGCAACTACCAGTAAAATACCCAATGGGCTGGGGAGATAGCTCAGTGGCCTAAGCACCCACCTGGCAAGTGCAAGAACCTGAGTTTGATTCCTGGTAAAGCATGCTGTGCCGGCCCCAGGCATGTTGACGCACACCTGCAATCCCAGAGCTGGGGAGGCTGACACAGAAGGATCACTACGAGTCTGAACTGCATAGTGAGAACCTGTACCAAAAAAACCAAAATAATAACAACAACAAAAAATTTCAGAAGGCTTTCTTCTACACATTACTCACTTTTGGTACTTCTTCCTCTCCACATCTCTTTATCCCTTCCCTCCTGCCCTTGGTCATTCCAGAAAGTGATAATAAAGTAGAAACAGTGGCAGGGCTAGATATAGTGTGTTTGGCTAGCAATCCTTGAACTTTTAATTTCAAACTATATATATACATATATATATATATATATATGTATATATATAGTGCTAAGTTATAGTACATGAACGTATCATAATGTAAGATTTTCGGGTTCAAATTTAGAGAAGAAACCCCTTCATGAGTGATCGTATCAGAGTAATTAGCACGACCATCTCTTGAAGTATTTAGCACTGCTTTGTGGTGAGAACATCTGACACCCTCTCCTTTAGCTATTCTGAAATATACTCATGTTACTGTAACTGCAGTGAGGTAGCCTCGCTACAGAGCACCACGCGCACCTTTCGTAGCAAATGCCTATCTGTGTGTGGGCCATAGCCCCACTACCCTTCAGGACGCCCCTCCATAGACACACATAAATCCCGGGAACCACTGCCCCGGGAATATTCTGGAAGTATTGTCCTCGGTCCGTCCTCTGAGTCACTGGGTTCCCTGGAGCTGCCTGAATCACTGGGCTCCCTGAAGCCAAAGAGTCACTCACTGTCCTGGCTATAATTTTGATTTCTTTGCCTAAGCTTCTTTGGGATTAATTCTTCAAGCTGTTTATCTCTAGGTCTCTGAGCAGCCCCTTTACCCCGTGCCCCACAGCCTCGCACTCCGAGCCTCCTGCTCCCTTCTGTCCGTGCTGTTTGGAGCCTCAGTGGGGCAAAGGCCTTTTGTTTGCCATGTGACTTTTTGGAGACCAGTGAGTGACCACGTGCCTACGAATCAGTGTGCTGTTTCCGGTTCAGGGTTTGTTATGAGCCTTCCATCTCCTGTGGCTGTTTATTGTACTCACCGCTTTGGGTTCATTGGCCTCCCTGAACTTCAAGTCTTGAATTGTTTTATCTTTTCTTTTCTCTTTCTCTTTTTTTCTTTTCTTTTTTCATCCTTCTGTCAATCTTGATTGTGACTTTATTTTCGCAAAGGTTAGGGGCCCGGGGAGATGGCTCAGTGGAATAAACACTTCCCTGGCAAGTGCAAGGGCCTGAGTTCACTCCCCGTTTCAGCCAAAACAAAAACAAAAACAAAACAAAAGTTATATTTTACAGGTGCTTTCTCAGATTTTAGGTAGGGCTTAATTCATTATACTGCTGTCCGTAGCAGCTCTAGTTCACTGTTTAAATCACTTTGTGGGTAATTTTGGTTGCATTTTGAACCTGTCAGTCACTCTTGCCTCTGTTAAATTCAGTGGCTGATTTTGAGCTTGGAAAATTAATCAATACTATTGTGTTAGAAAAATAATATTTTTCCCAGAAAGGGGTAAACTTTTAGAGGGCAGCATGATATATGATACATAGACCATAGATTAAAATTGTAAAATCACGTATTTTATCTTTGTTCTTCATTCTCTCTCTCTTTTTTAAAATCTTTCTCATTTCTTCAGTGAAAATCTAGATGTAGAACTCATAATGTATATACCATTATACTAAAATATTTTATTAAGATTATAAATTTTACTTACTACTTTAGTTCCATAAAACTACTTATGTGGAAAATATTTAATGTTTAATATTTTATAGTTGAAAGTCTCTGAAATATATACATATTGTAGGTCATTAATTTTCTTAGCTATAAGATGTTGATATTTTTACAGTTTGTCTTGGAATATATGTTTATCCTATAAACAAATAGGATCGTATAAAATATTTTTTATATATTTGGTATAGGGTCTCACCATGCAGCTCAGACTTGTAGTGATCCTCCTGTTTTCAGCTTCCCCAGCACTGGGATTATTGGCATGTGTTACCATGCCTGGACTTGGTGGCTCTCTCAGTCTGCCTGGAGGTGGGGCTGGTGCAGCATATGGTGCTGGGGATCGAACCCAGGTCTTTGTGTTTGCCTAAGCAAGCACTTGGTCTGCTGAGCTATCTTGCCAGCCCATCTCTTTCATATTTGTATATCAATGCCATGTGAGCTGGGATGTGTAGGATCAGTAAAGAGAGTGAGAAGAGAGTGTGCCTCCAGACAGTGAAGAGAGAACATATGTAAATAGACTGGAATCAAAACAAGTTGAACTCCATTGCCAATACAGAATTGTTTCTGAATTCAAGGTTAGTGTTCTGTAAAGGCCACCAAATTAGCTCAATCTTGATTAATGTCAAGGATGAATTAGACTATAAGGGAAACTCTCAGTCAACCATCGCAGAATTTTTAAACCACAAAATTAGTGTCTGCTGGGCTTCCTCGCCTGTTCCCTGTTGCTACTTCGGCAGTGGGTTTGTTGAGTTTTTACCCCAGTGATTTTGAGCATTTAAAAGACTGAAGCATGAGAGAGAGAGATACCCACAGAGACAGAAAGTATGAATGAATATGAATATGTGTGTAATAAACAGAGATTTTATTAAGTATTTTATTTTAGACTGGTAATTAGTAATTGATTCTACCCTAATTTCTTCTCTTAAACTTATATATTTTTGTACAGGGTCTCAGTACGCAGCTCAGACTCATAGCAATCCTCCTGTTTTCAGCCTCCCCAGCACTGGGATTACAGGCATGTGCCACCGCACCCAGACTTGGTGGCTAGCTCAGCGTGCCCCAGGGCAGAGCTGGCATGGCATGTGGGTCCCTGTGCTTGCCTAAGCAGGTGCTTTCTACCCTAATTCCTAACATGAGCTCCTCACCTCTTTGCATCTTTGTTTTCTTACCTGTCAAATAGGGATAATAGTCACATCTGTTCTGCCTCCTGCACAGGCTTTTGGTAATAATAGAATGAAATATTAGATATGCAACTGTTTTGAAAGCGTGAAATGGCCTTTGTAGATAAAAGGTTATATTATCCAAGCATAGCATTCTTACCTTTGCAGAATTAGAGATAAGTAAGCAGAATGTTTGCTTTTGTATTTTATAACTGGGATAATTCATTCAAATTGTCAAATATAATTTATTATCATGGGCTTAAAAATCAAACAGTTTAGTAGAATGTGGTTTTTGAACTCAAAATGACAGGTCTCTGAGTCCCGACTCTCTCCATCAGTGATGAGTTGTGCAATCTAGACAGTTCATACAACCTTCTGAATTTCACTATGGAAAACCTAGTGAATCACAGTGAGATTTAAAGAGTTAAAGCCCTTTGTGTTTTCAGAATACAAAGTAACAAGTAAATAAAATATTAAGAGTTGTGCTACTCTGACCTTCTCAGACCCAAAAGCTACAACTCTTGTTGCATAGGTCCTGCTTTACCTTGGTC
>NDGM011222393.1:1665-12061 GCA_002564305.1 Octomys mimax
GAGAGAGAGAGAGAGAGGGAGAGAGAAAGACAGAGAATGGACATGTACATATATATTAAAACTGCACAAAAGTCTGAGTGTCTAGAGACTCACATGTACAGTCATCTTCATTCCTGTGTGCACAGTGACCTGTGTCGTGTGTGTGCAAGTGTGGCCCAGTGTCTGTCCCTGAGCATGGGGACAGTTGAGAAGCACAATGGCCCCCACAGAGACACCCTGGCATATGGAGAAAACAGGCTTGTAAGGTGCAGGAGGGCTTCAGCTGCGTCTCCTCGAAGCCGTTTCCTCTGGAGGGACGGGGCTGGAAGACTCCAGACTGGCGCTGGCCAACGAAGCCAAGGTATCGCCTCAGGGACTGCTGGGTCCCACTCAGACCGCGGCCGGGGATGTGGTGAGGCAGGCTGTTCGTTGACAACGTCTTGCACACAGTTTGTGTTGTGTAGAATGTCAATCGGAACCCTTTTGTATGTTTAAAGCTTGGACATCAGGTGCCCCCGACTTAATTTCATCAAGTTTTCTGCCAAGTGCTCTTGATGATTTCTCTGTTGCTTTTAGGGGAAAGAAAAAACATGTAAATGCAATCCATGCCTGTGTTAAAGAACACAATTGCTAGATGTGCTTGTTGTCCTAGGATAGATACGTCAACCTTAAAAATAAAGTCCTCACCCAAGACTTCAAGGAAGAATTCTCTAAGGAATGGATCTGATTAATTTTTAATGGGGTGCCTTTTTTTGGCTTTTTCTATTTTCTTTGTAGGATAAGCTGCATCTTCTGTAAATATAGGCCTGGGTTAAGAGCACTTAGCACGTACACAAAATGTCCACAGACCTGGCCCAATCTATTTATCTCTTAAGTATATTTGAAGTGGTTTGCTGTTATATGTTGTCATTTTAAATTGTGTGTTGGTAAAGCTACCTGTAAAATTTCAGTCCAAAAAATAAAACTCTCAGGGAGAAACAAATACAAACAATGAACATTAGAGAATAAAATATAGATGCTTACCATTAACCTACCAATTTCTAATATCCTTAAATTATATGATCTCTAAAGAGGACTGTTACTTTTTTTTGCTTTTGCTTTATTTATTTGTAGTTTATGTTGCGGGGTGGCTAATGTTTTCTCTTCTCTTTCCATCTGTCCTGTTGTGGTTGGGTTTCCTGTGGAGAGAGTAGTTTTTCCTGGTGCATTAGAATATTGCTTACTAAATTGAGTTTTTCAATCATCTAATGAATATTTATTAAGCACCTACTATGTGCCGGGCATAGTAGAGCTATAGTGGTAAACAAGATAGAGTGCCTGCCCCTGAGGAGCTGCCATTCTCTTTGGGACTCCAAGGACAAGCAGGACATCATTGTGTGTGCTGTACAGGATCATCCTGATTAGCAGTAATGTGTGCTAACTCTGAAGCTTGGCGCAGAAGGCGAGGTGTCTGTGCTGGGTGAAAGCTGTGACAGAGTGCTCTAAGTTGTCCAGAGCTGTGGTTTTACATTTTTTTTCCTCACAAACTTAGCAACTTTCTACCTGTTACGTGGAAGTCAGTGACGCTGGCACATAGAGCAGTCTTAAGCACAGAGCAGAGTCCACGCCCAGCCTCTGCTGAGCTGGGCCGTGCGAGTAGCCAGGCAGTGGGCTGCCGAGGTGCGGAGAGATCAACACTAGAAGGGTGGTTTTCTCTGTTACTTAACTAAAGTGCCTCTATGTATATTCTTTTCTACTTATAGCAGGAGAAATTTGGTGTGGCTCAGTTTTGGAACTGTAATTTCAAAATGACGTCATCTCACAGTAAGGAATGAAAACATGGAAGGAGAATTGTGAAAAGGAACAAATTAGTGCAGTGTGTCCCTCTGAGTCCCTCGCTTTGGCACGGCCATCCTGGTGGGTGGGCCTCCTTTGCTGTTTTCATATCTGGTTCTCTTCCGTAAAAACTGTGCAGGTAATTCAATGTGCCATTGTTGGGGGAAAAACTACGTCTTAGACTGGTGCTGGTGTAAGTAGTCACTTTTCTCTCTTGGGTGTGTATTTTAAAGGTTGTTTGTTTGTCTGTTAAATTAATGCCAAAAAGAAACATTATAAATTTGTAAACCTAATTATATGTCTTGTATCTTACTAGCTTAGTAGTTCGAACCACTTAGTCTTTAGGTGCAAGAGTGTTGCCATTGTACCAAGAAAAGCTGTTGTATGTGTTATGAGACTGTACATTTTTTTAAGATAGCAATATGCAATAAAGATGACTTCATTGGGTGTATATATACATATGCTTTCTATGAATTATTAAAATAACATCAACAAACATCTTTGTGCATTTCACCATGGAATTAAAATATTTCAAATTGTTTGCTAAATGAGAAATGCTGAGCTCGTATGTGCTAGATCTGGGAGAGGGTCATTTTCTGTCATGGCAGCATTCGTTACGCCTCGGTTGCCTAAACTACCTCTTTCTGTAATTTTATTATGTGTGGTAGGGCTACTGGTGAAATTATTCAACTGAACATATAGAAAAGAATCTCTAGGGCCAGGGATATAGATCAATAGCACAGTGCCTGCCTGGCAATTACGAGCTCATGAGTTCAATTCCTAGTACCAGGAAAAAAAATGTAGAATCAAACCCTTTTTTTAAAAAAAATGTATTTTCTTTTTAAAAATCAGAATCAATTTTGAGTT
The DNA here is from genome assembly GCA_002564305.1 of Octomys mimax. Lineage (NCBI taxonomy): Eukaryota > Metazoa > Chordata > Mammalia > Rodentia > Octodontidae > Octomys > Octomys mimax. The sequence continues at coordinate 4,327 of NDGM011222393.1, forward strand.
TTGGAATCATTCAGCAAAGATTCACAAATATGTTTTATAAACATCCACTGGATGTTGGGGACCTTCCGTGGCCTCTACCTGTCTCACCGCGGCCTCCCAGCCACTGTCAGCCCCGCTTGAGATCAGCCTGAAACAGTCACTCTGCACACGGGGAAAAGTGTGGGAAGTGGGAAACTTGGAGGACTGCCTTTGTCGGCAAGCGGAGCTCCAGGCTCACACAAAGCATGCTCCTCTTCTGTAACCTGCTATGATTTTAGGCAAGGCCAGCTCATAACCTTTATCCAACTAGTTTGGGGACAGTTACTCAAAATGTTGTCAAATTCTGGAAGGGAAAATTTTCTGGAGCTTTTTTCTTTTAAGTAACATCCACAGTTTGCTATCAAGTACGAAAACAAGAACTGCAAAGCTTAACAGGTCTGTGACGCCATTTAGTTCTGTAAGCACTATATCAGAACCACTGGCTTATAGAGAGGCTTATCATCAGGGTTCTAAGTGTCGGCATCAGGACCGTCTGTTGCCTCACTGTGCTGAGCTGGTGCTCTTTTTGTGTGCAGTGCATGCATTGTTTTCAATCTCTTAGGTCCCTGGCTCCTCCCTTATGATAGCAATGCAACTCAGGCCCAAAACCTGTTGAGTCTATAATCGAGAGATACCTTAAGATCTATGAATTCCTTACCTTGGAGGCATTTGGGGGCTCCTGGAGGGGCTTCCTTGGTATAAAGAATTTAGTATTTCCCATAGCAAATGCCAGTCAGAATTATTTTCTTATCTTGCTTGTGAGGAAAATATCAGACCTGGCCTTTGATCTCTTACCTGACTTGCCGTTATCTACTACAGTCGATTGGACTGTGTTTCCATGGTATCAAACAAACATCAGCACAGGACTGCACATCAGGGTTTTTAGACAAAGGAGACCTTATTTTTATCAAACCTTGATAGGTTTGAGGTTTTCAGGAGCAGGAATGAATTCCCAAGTACAGTCTTTCCCATATCATTGAATAAAACTTCTCTGCTTCTCTACCCATAATTTCTTTCTCCAGGAGGAGTGGGAAGGAAGTGGCTCAGTACTACAGGCTAGACAGTGTTTTCAGTCCTGCCCTCCCATACCTCTGTGATCAAATGGGGACATTCTTGTGGCAAAGGGACCTGTGACAAAGGGACCAGCACGTGACAGTGAGCACTGATGTTCTCACTCCCACCTCCAGGGCAGAGATACCCTGAGGGGTCAGGTTGGGACTGGTTTGACCAGCCTAGGGGAAGCGGAACTCCTGAAGAGGACCTGGCTGTGATGTTGAGCCACGACTCGAGCGGGGCAGGAGAAGGAAGAGGGCAGCCACACCCTCAGCTCAAGGAAGTCAGGCTGCAGGATACGTGATTAATCACACAGAGAAGTCCCTTTCCTGTGTACCAGCAATGAATAAATTGAGTTTGAAATTAAAAACATGATGTCATTCACATAGGCACTCTGCATTTTGAGTCCCAACTACAACATCAGGCAAAATTCCAACAAGTTCTTTTCTGTTTATCAACAAGAGCAGCCAACCCATTACTAAAGAACAGAGTTAGAAGTTGAACACTCTTGAACTGCAAGACATGTTATAAAGCTCCAGTGACTGAGACAGTGTGGTATTGAAATAGACATGTGAATGGACTATAGACCCCAGACATGGAACCATAGATAGTCAACTAATCTTTGTGAGAATAAAGCTAATACAATAACAGTGAAATTACAAAGTAGACCTTACATGCAGAAAAATAATTCCAACTCAGACTTCACACTATATAAGATACTAACTCAAAATGAATCATAAACCTAAGTGTAGAAATATCTACACATAAGAAAAAAAAGCCTGAATGACCATGGGTTTTGCATGAACATTTGTTTGTTTGAGACAGAGTCTTGCTATTTAGCTCAAGCTGACCTTGAACTCACTGTGTGGCCCAGACTCGCCTCAAACTCAAAGTTATCCTCTTGCCTCACCCTCCCCAGTGGTGGAATTACTTGTGCCATGACACCCAGCTTAACAATAACTTTTTAGGTGCAACACCAAAGATGCAGTCCATGAAAGAAGCTCATGAAAATTAAACAGTGCTGTTTGAAGAAAGATTATCAAGAAAATAAAAAGAACTCACACACTGGGAGAAAGTATTTCAAAGGACATATTAGGTAAATGCTATCCAAAATGTACAAAGACCTCTTAAACCTCAGTAATGAAAGCATAAATCTATTTAAAAATGAGCCAAAGATGAACAGACACTTCATCAAAGAAGATACACAAAAATGGCAAGTAAATATATGAGACGATGCACCACTCCTATGGCAGGAGGGAAATGCAAATGAAAACAACTATGAGATATCACCACACACCTAGAGTGGCCAAAATCCAGACTACTGACAGTACCAAGAGCTAGCAAGGATGTGGAGCAACAAGAACTGCTGCCCTTCTTGCTGGGACTGCAAGATGGTACAGCTGCATGGGCAATGTCACAGTTGCTTAAAAAACATGCCGTTGGCATGTATCTTTCTTTCCTAGCTTCAGGGACACCAACAGATGAAAAGAGGAAATGTTTATTTGACTCACAGTTTGTAGAGGTTTCAGTTCATAGCTGTCTCCATGTCAGAGAGGCGTGTGGAGGAGGGTTGCTCATGGAATAGCTGTGGAGAAATAGAGACAGAGTAAAGGAAGAACCAGGGAAGAAATAAACTCCCAGGCTGCACCGGCTGTGATCCACCTCTTCCAGAGCCTACCTCCCAACAGCACTCAGGTATAAGCTCATCAGTGGGCTAATCCACTGGAGTATCACACCTGCATGAAGCAGTTGCCTCCCTAGAGCATCTCCTGTGAACACATGCTTTAGGGAGACATCTAGATATGAAACATAACGTTCCAGTTTTAGCCCCTGAAAGACTCCTTTATGCAAAATGTACTTTATCTCTAAAACTTGCCAAACTTAACAATTTCAGTATTACTAAAAACTCCAAAGTTCTGATTTATAAGGAAAACTCTTAGCGGTGAGCCCCTACAAAAATCAAAGGGTAAACACTGATGACATACAAAGGCACAGGGTAACATTCTGTCTTAGTTACTCTTCTCTCATTACTGGGACAAAATAACTGATGCCCAAAATTAACAACAGAAAGGTTTACTTAGCTCACAGTTAGTGGAAGTTTCAGTCTGTATTCAGCTGGCTCCAAGGCAGAGGGCAGACTTTCATGGCAGCAGCAAAGAACAAAATGAGGAGCAGCAGCTCCAGCAGTTAGCTAGTCTCTCCCTTCCTTACACTGTAATGCAGATTACCTGCCCCAGGGCGGGTGTAGCACTCACACCTGCAATCCTAGCATTGGATCAAGAATCACAAACTAGAAGCTGTTTCATGACTGCACGAGGCTTTGGGGGGATACCTAGACACCATAATACATTCCCATCCCAGAAGGGATAAACAGGTATAGAAAGAAATGGGACCAATGTAAAACTGGACCCTGACAAGGCATACATTACCACATGGGCATACTGGTGAGACATGAACCGTAAAAGGTTTGTGTGGCTCCGACCCACAGCTCTATCAGTGCTCAGCCCTCGTGGCTTCTCTCTTGGGCTGGGTCTGCTCTTTGCAGCTTTCCTCTGACGTTCCACGGTCCTGGCTTTTCCAGGGTCCTTGGGTCTCCACTGTACTCTCACAGTCACAGCCTCATAAGCTGCCTTCTCAGGAGCACACTGCCTGGCCTCCCAGGCCTTCTGGGGTTTAGATAGAAGCCTTCCTGACTTTACAACTCACTTTTTTTTTTTTAATGTATTTAGTACAGGGTCTCACTACACAGATCAGACTTGTAGTGATCCTCCTGTTTTCAACCTCCCAAGTGCTGGGATTACAAGCACATGCCACCATACCCAGTCCCAATGGCCATCTCAGCATGCCCCAGGGATGGAGCTGGAATGATAGGCCAGGGATTAAACCCTGGCCACTGCACTCTGCGTAAGCAGGCACTTTGGTCTGCTGAGCTATCTAACTGGCCCTTTTTTTAAAAAAAGATGTACACAACTCATTCTGCACATACCTAACAGCAGCACCGGGTGGATGATGCCAAGGTCTTTTGCCAGCTGGAGCAGTGGCTGAACCCTCTTGTATCTTGCTGATGGCTGCAGAGGCCTGCAAGTGCCTGGATGAATTCAGAGGAATAAGTTCTCTAGGCTTCCTTCTCCAGTGGTGACCTAAGGCTCTTTTCAAAGCACTCTTTCATTTTTGCAATTCTCAGCCTGTGAAAGGAGGAGTTTGCCATTTCCCAAGCTGCCCTCAAGCCGTTTTTCCCCTTGTCCTGTTGTAAAGTACTTAGCTTCTTTTCAGCACTGATCTTTTTAGCAACCAGGTTCTCTTCTGCTCCATCATCACTGATCCCAACTTCACCTGACTTTCTGTCCTGGCCAAACTCCCAAAACTTAAAATCCTACATGCCGCACCAGCCCCCACCCCCAGCCGCACTGAGCCAATGACCAAGTCTGAACATGGTGGCATGCCAGGGCTGGGGAGGCTGAAAACAGAAGGATCACTATGCGTTCAAGCTGCGTAGTGAGACCCTGCACAAAATACAAAAACAAAATTAAAAACTCTTAAAATCATTCAGCTAGGCCACTTGCTGTTGCTTCTCTGTGTGGAGCTTGCTGAAAGCACCAACAGTACCCAAGCCACAGCCTGAATGTTTGGCTGCCTTGAGCTATCCTCCACCACATTAGTTAGTCTGACACCCATAATCTCAGCTAAAACCACAAAGTCTCAGGACAAGAACAAAACGTAGATAATTTTTCTACCAGAGCATGACACAAATGATGTGGAGTCCTTGATCCCAACTGAAGCCTGAGCTGCATTACTCTCAGCACTCTGGTCTTCTAGAACCTCCTTTCAAGCTGGGCTTTCAGCTTTCTGGGACTGCTTCTTCAGCCAGCACCTCCACACTTTTCTAAACTTCTCCCACAACCTGATTCCAAAGTCCTTTGAACCACACAGTCAAGTACAGGCATAGCCACAACTCCACTCCTATGGTACAAAATCTGTCTTAGCTACTTTCCTGACTGCTAGGACAAAATACACGGCACCCACCACACAAATGAAGACATGTTTATTTTGGCTCAGCTTGAAGTTTGAATCAATCGTCCCCTGGCTCCAAGTCAGAATGGCATGGTCGATGCGCATGGCAAGGGGGGAGTTGCTCAGGAAATGGGAATGGCGTCAGGAAGCAGCAGGTTAACCAAAGGAGAAAGGAAGGAAATGGACCGTACCCAGCCACACCCCAGCAACCCACCTCCTCCACCCAAAGCTGACCTTCCAACATCATCGCATTTAGCTATAAACTCAGTGAACTCCACTGGTTAAGTATCACATCCCATGATCCAGTCTTCCCATAACCCCCAGCGACCACAGGAGGCTTCAGGGGACTAGAATACCTACAACCCAGGAGTTTAGCCAAATGAACTGAAAATTTATGTCTGTTGAAAAGCCTACGCACAGATGCTTACAGTAGCTTTACTCATAATTAATCATAGTCCAAGATGCCTGTCAGTGAATAAGTACATAAATTATGTTATGTCCAAATAATGCAAATTTATTTAGTGTTAGAAAGCTATCAAGACATGAAGAAGACTGTAACACATATTAGTCAGTGAAAGAAGCTAACCTGAAAAGGCCACACACTGTATTACTTTATATGACATTATGAAAAAGGCAGAACTACTATGGCAAGGAAGAAATACAACGAGGGCTGGGGAGATAGCTCAGCAGCATAACTGCCTGCCTGGCAAGTGCAAAGTCCTGAGTTCAATCCCCAGTACAAAAAGAAAAAAAAATGGTCACCAGGTGGAGGGGGTTAGAGGGAGGAGTAGGAGGAGTGCAGGGCATTTTTAGGACAGAGACAGTACTCTGTGACAGTGCAATAGTGGATACATGTTGTTCTGCATTTGTGCCAACCCAAGAAGTACATGACACTGAGGGAGAAGCTTAGTCAACCATGGACTCCAGGCAAGAACGATGTGCTCGTGTAATTCATCAATGCTGAGAAATGGACCACACCAGTAGGGGAGACTGCGTTCAGGGGCCGGAGAGTGTGTGGGAAAGCTCGGTACCTTCCTCTCGGTTTTCTCATGAACTGCTCTAAACTCTAAACTGTGCTTTTTTGAAAAGAAAGCACAAGAAAAGTCCCTGTATAAATGGCCAAGAAACTTCCCCACCTCAGGCCAAGTGTCCCAGCCTCTCAGCACACCCCCACCACCCCAGCCCCTTAGCCAAATCCATGCCCTGTGACCTCCCCAGTTTATCTATGTCTGGCTTTATCTCAAAAGCAATGCCCTGCAGCGGGACTTTTCGTAGTACTTTCCTGAACTTGCACTCACACAGCCACTCATCCAGGCACTGGCCCAGTCCCTAGAACCTCCTGACTGACTTAGACCACTTTCGTTCCTTAACACTGTAGAATCCTGTGGGCCAAATGGAAAGAAGGGCCAACCACTAGTGCGCTGGTCACTGTTAGGCAGCTCAGGTTATGTCTTTAAGATTTCCGCCTTAAGGCAGCCTCTGCAGGTTGAGAGCCATTAGGAGTCTCTCAGGAAGTCTTCCCTGTCCCCTCCTCTATTGTCCCCTCGCCCACACCCTCTTCCTTACCCCCAAACCAGCTTCATCAGTGACTCTACATCAGAAGCCCTCATCAGGGCTTGGGAGATAACTCAGTGGAATAAGCGCTTGCCTGACAAGTGCAAGGTCCTGAGTTTGATCCCTGGTACCACCAAAAAAAAAAAAAAAAAAAAAAAGTCCTCATGAGTAGAAAGGATTCTCTTAAAATGCCTTCTGCAAAAAAACAGTCCTCTCCTCCTGCCTCCAATATGAGCGTGCTGGCCCAGTTCTGTTGAATTCCCACTAAAAGCTGAACCTTCCAGTGTCTGTCCCCTAGGGGCACTGCAGGGTAGGATCCTGCAGGCCCTCTCACAGTGGCTCCCTGCTAAAGGATTAATGCAGCCTCTATCACCTAACCTGAGAAGTGATGCCTTGGGGCAACTGGCATTGAACTTCTCCTCATCAGACGGAAGCAAAGAGGCCCCGACTCATCCTTAACTGAAGTACTCGCAACATACCACGCAAGTTCCCATCTGCTTGCTCCACTTGCTTGCCCTGGCGTCTGACCAACACTGGCCCAGGAACTCTGAGCGCTCAGGCCCCAAACATGCCCATTTCTCATGCTGCAAGCTCCACAGCTTCCCACTGCAGGGTGCCGTGGTCCTACCTCTGAGGCCACCAGCCCCTGGGTGCTGGCATTTCACAGAGGTGAGCTCCACAACTAGAACTAAGCAAACTATTCTGACCGCATTGTTTGTCAGCCACAGCCAAGAGCCTAGCTTCTTGCCCTGGCTCTTTGGGAAGGAGAAGGTGAAAAGGCTGTGGCTGGGTGCACAGGACACATTAGCAGCAACTAGCCTGGTTTGCTTTTATTAGGTCACCACGTGCATGGATTTCATTCTAAAGTCAATGCCTCTGCTTGACATGACTTTTTTCCATAGAGGGCCTTGTGGTGACCCAGAAAGAGTAGTTGGAGAGGGCAGAAGGAACAAATCAATTAAATGGATGGGCTGGGTCCCCTGTTCTTCTCACTCAGTTATGGTTATTATAGTCTTACAAACAGTGAGTTTTAATGGTGTCTAGGTGTCCCCCCAAAGCCTCATGCAGTCTTGGGGCGGCTTCTGGAGTTTGTGATTGA
>NDGM011222409.1:2267-17661 GCA_002564305.1 Octomys mimax
AGCCCTGCCCCCTGGTGGGCTGAGCTGGCCACACACACAAAAATAAATAAATAAATAAATAAACAAACAAACAAATAAATAAATAGGGAAATGGAAAACACTGCCCCTTGCTAGGGTTAGCGATTTTTCCAAACAACAGACTTGAGGATACAGATGCTCCCTGAGTTGTGATGAGATTACATCCTCATAAATTTATTGTAAGTGGAAAATATCATTAAGTTGAAAATGCACTTAATATACATAACCATCTAAGCAGGCTAGTTACCGCAGCCTAGTCTGCCTTAAATGTCTCAGAATGCTTGGGTTAGCCCAAGTAGAGCAAAAGCTTCCAGCACACAGCCTACTTTGTATTTTTTTTTAAAGTCAAAAAGTAAAACACCTCTTCCTCGGGAAATAAAAGTATTTCACCACCTTTATTTGTTTTCCATTTGTTCTCTTTGGTTGAAATGCTTCTTTGGGTACTGCTGCCAGACAGGCCTAATTATCGTTGTGCTTCCTGTGTGTGTCCAGGTGCTCACCTGACATAGCAGGCTTTCAGCAGGGAGTACTTGTAGTATAGCTGCATCAGAAGCAGTGTGAGCAAGAGCTTTGGGATGCAGGTCATAGGGTGTCTGCCTCAGTGGAAAGAGGACCATATTCTGGGTCGTAGGGTGTCCACCTCAGTGGAAAGAGGAACATATTTGCTCCTGACCTTGATATTCACAGACTAAAACCCCAAAGGTCTTTTACTCTTCAATTTGCTTTGTAGCCAAAGGCATCCATGTCTTTCAATATTAATAAAGCTATTGGCCATAGCACAGATGCATCTTAGGCAGGGAATTTTTACATTGTAAACTCTTAACCCCCAAGATTGTGTGTGCACAGAAGTCAGGAAGAATCTGGAATCCATGAGGTCCACATGCTGGGTGCTTTTTCTGGCTGTCACAACAAAGTTGTAACGCACTACATTGCAAATCTGTTTCAACCAACATGACACTAATACGTTAAGATGACATTTTCCTCAGGACACAATGCTTCCAGAATTTTTCATCTTGTTCTAAATAGTTTAATTGCTGTCTTAACAAACAGCTTTCAGAATTACTTGCAGAGCACACACATGCACAGACACACTAATCAGAACTGACCTGAAGGGGCCAGGGAAGGTAGCTCAGTAGAATAAGCACTTGCCTGGCAAGCGCAGAGTCCTGAGTTCAATCCCTGGTACCACAAAAAAAAAAAAAAAAAGAGCTGATCTGAAGAATGGATTTTGTGACTTGATTTTGAATGAACAGATGGGTATGGAGGATGACTAGAATGCCAAAAAGTCATTGTCCTCTTAAGACCACCCCACAAAGTAAAAACATGTTTCCTATACAAATGCAGGTTATTTTTATGGGTGTTGGTGGTGCAAAATAATTGCAATCATCTTGTGAATTGCTACATACACACATTGCATCTCAATCATCCTCACATCCCCTCTGGCCCTCCCTTCTGCCTTCACCCCAGACACCTTTGCCATCTCCATAGTCTACCTCGCCATTTCCCATCACAAACAGCACTTTAAACAATGCTTGCTGCCCCCACTTCCTTCTCTATCTTGGCAACATGAAAGAGCACTTCTTACCCTCTAACATGCTCACTGTGCAGCATCTGTAAGGTACCAGTTACATCCAGGGACAGAAGAGCCAAGTTTTGTGGCTCATTTGAAAAATTTTTAAATCCTCCCAAAATATTTAGGAACACAACACAGCTGAAGAGCTCCAATCTTACCCACTCAGAGTTCAGAAATATTTCCTAGGTTTGAACCTCTTTTCAGTGAAATGATGTCACACATTGTCTCCCAAAGCTCTGCTCTTTTATGCTTTTTTTCACATTCTTTTTCTGCCTAAATTGTGCACAATTATCTCTTGGCATTTCTTCACACTTCATACAATGCTTTTGGAAAATCCTTAACTACTGTTCTCTGTAGCCTCCAGAGCAGCTGCTGCATCAAGAAAAAAAAAAACCTACATTTTACCAAAGAACAACAGAAGATAGAAAACACCTATCTTTTAGGAATAATAGTAAAAATAATAGCAGCTCAATGTTTCCTGAAGGCTTCCTAAACACCAGATCATATGCTTTCCAGGGCAATCGTGCTAAGGGCAGATTTACCCAGGAGAGGAGCGTGGAGAGAATTAAAAGGCTGGACAGTCCTGCTGCACAACATTAATGCCGACCTTAGGACATCAACTCCTCTGTCACATGGAATAGCTGCAAGAGAGTCCACACATCTGGCATGCAGCCTGTGGCACAGTAAGCCACAGCACATGAAGAAGGAATACAAGCAGTACACAGCTGTGCTTACACACGCATGAAGTCTATAGGACAGGATCAAAAGAAAGTGAATGCTGGCTTGCTGGGGGAAAAAAGTATTAGTCTGGGGTAGACAACAGGTTGGGTTCGTGTTCTTTAATATTAAATGTTTCAATGTAGAAAACTTATAAAACAACTCAGTCATTTCATTCATATTGGTGTTCTCTCTACTGATTCATACAGAGTCAACTTTCTAGGTAACAGAAGGGGTCACACGCTGGGCAAGAGGAAAATACCTCAAGAAGAATAAGAACAGCTGCATGGGGAACAGAAAATGAAGTAACAAGGTATATGATCCCCTTATGCGAGGGGCTTCTACATGAGCTCAGTGGGCAGAGATGAAGACAAGGAGGTGTTTGAGCTGTGAAATCAGGATAGCAATCACCCAGAGGACTTAGCTTGGTTAGGGAAATGCAAGCAGGTGAGAAGTGATGGGTGCAGTGAGCAGAGACTGCATTCTAATGACAGCAAAGTACAACAGATGGAAAGAAAAGGCAGAGCTGGTTGAGGATGTCTTGGCTGGCAAAAGAGATGAAGCGTAGAAACTCAGTGAGGGCAGCAAAGGGAGCCCAGGGCAGAAAGTGCCAGGAAGGAAAAGCTTAGTGGGCCTACGTGATTGGTGGGACTTTCAGTCAGCAGTGGCCAACTACCCATGACTTGGACAGCTGAGTGAATGGAATGATGCTCAGATCTGGCATCTCTGGGTCATGGCTCTAAAGAGGTGGACTTCACCCTCAACCCAAGTGAGTTTGTCTGTGGATGCACTAACCCTGAGAAGGTCTGGTCACTTGGTTTCTCCTGAAGGACAAATCTTATCTTCTCCATGGAATATCAAGGTCTAAGCAACTGCTTGTGCAAGTTTGTGGGAAGGTCTGCTAAACAGGTGAGACTTGACGCAAGCCTGGTAGTTTAAGTATGAATTAAACTGGCAGGGAAACAACCTGGGAGAAGCACAACAGCCTGAGGGATATGCACGTAAGGGTCTGGGCTTCTGTTCTTTAATGCACAAGCTACTTTGTTCCAATACAAACTGCTATTTCAGGCTGGTATGTGAGGCACTCTCTGACTTGTCCTCCCATCCAGGCAGTCAACCCTTTCTTCCTCCATGGAACACAAACTGATGTAAATAAGTAGCCACTCATGGCACATATTGCTTCATGCTCCAATTATTTTTATTTGTTTATTTCCAGTACAAGGGAGACAATAATCCAGCCTAGTAATTCTGAGGAGAAATGCTTTAAAGTGGCTTCAAAGTATTTAATGAGTGCATTGTAAATATAATTCAAATGATTAGAACTTGACTTAATGTTCCTTTCTGAAAATCAATACCCAAGAAGTTCCTAAAGAACCTAGGGGGGGGGGAGTTATTCAAATGTCCCTGGAGCGAGGCTTTCTAATGTATAATTCAAGAGAAATTGGTGTATAGAACTTGAGAACCTGCTGTTAAGTTGGCAGGCCAAAATAATTAATAATGGCCACTTGCAACAACTCTACAAATCAAGATAAATCACAGGGAGATTGGAGCTCCTACTGCAATGTTAGAGAATACAAAATATCTGCTGGGACCATTTTCAAATGTTGGTTTGGCACACCATTCTTACCCATTCCATTTCACAGCTAATGCTGTATTTGGATAATATGCAAGTGTAAAAATACACACTCATGTGCTGCAGAATGTTTTGGTCAACATGGCACCTCCTATCTGACAACCATCCCAAAAGATTGCCACGGAGCTGATAAATTCCTACTGCAAGCGTGTAACACAGTGTGTTACTCACAGGTTTTGGTGATACCCGTGTAGACAAACCCACTGGGCTGCCACTCATATAAAAGTAGAGCACAGACAATCATACTCTTGATAATCATACATGCTGATGTTCTAGTGAACGTGTCTTCTCCTTGCTTTCAAGTGTACTCTTTCTGCTTACAAGAAAAGTTAACTTCAGCAGCATCAAGCAGCTCCATCCAGAGAGCTCCAGACAGATCATCACTGGAGGTGACAGCATCCTGTGTGCTATGGCCCCTGGATACCTTCCGCTGGGTGGAGGAGGAAGACGGTGATACCAAGGGTACTGACCCTCTGGAGGACTTGGCTAACATGTATATTTGTGTCTTCATTTTTAACAAGAAGTTCAAAGGCAAAAATAATTATATAAAAAATTGTTAAATAAGCCATAGTATGTAGCCAGTGTGCATGACAGGCAATCCCATCTAGGCTTGAAAGCACACACTCTGACGTCAAGTGATACATGATTGTGTTAGCCAGTCCAAACTAGATACAGAATTATCACACACGTGTTTTGCTCTGGCCTGTTAAAAATAATTAACATGAATTTTCCTTGTCATTTAACACAATAAAAATTGTCTCTTGCTTTGGAAAAGTATCCAATTAAAACTTACTTTGGAAATTTATTAATAATTTTTTGGATGATTTTCACATTTATTTTCTATACTTGAAACTACACTAACTTTAGCTGCATGCTGCTTGTTTCCCCACTGCAAGATGAGGAATCTCATCCCCAGAGATCTTTCCAAGCCAGTGATTCCTACAACAGGAGGAAGTTGATGGACATGAAAGTGATAGGTTCTGTCCTCAGTGTTCCTGGAGACCAGCCAGGAGAATAGAAGGGTAGACTCAGTAGCCAGTGAGGACAGCAGAAGTGTGGGCAACAGAAGTGCGTACAGCAGTAGGGCGGAAGACATACTGAATCCAGTGATCAAGGATCGGAAAGGCATCAAGAAGGACAGGACTTCTGAGGAAAACCAGGCTGGGCATTTCCAGCAGATGGAATGGGGAAGGAGGTAGCTCGGGCTGCAGACAACTTCAAGGATAGAGGCCTAAAAGTAAATCAACAAAGAAAAAACAGAGGCTACTACAGTCTCAGCCTAAAACTTTATGTACCTAAGTGGATCTTATGTTTCTTAAAAGATTAGATTTAGCTAGAAGCAAATAATTAAGGAGCTTTAACAAATAACTAAGGAAGTCAGGCTTTAAAGTGAATGTCCTAAACTAACTCCATAGCCCTGGAGTATAATGCTACGGATCATTTAGAAACTCAGAACTTTTTCTCGAGGAGAAAGTTTTTGTTTTATCATCTAGAAGAGGCTTTAGGCCAGGAAGATCAAGACCTGAAAGCAAAAGCAATGTTCAGAAGCTGACTGTAGCAAGCAGGTACCTAGGGTGTGTTCTGGTACTCTGAGGGTGGTCATAAACAACGAAGGCTTAAGAAAATTCACTGAGATAACCTCCACTTGATGCTTTTATATATGCATCTCTTGTTTTCTCTTACAGATTCCCATCCTGGAGAGACACCCTGAGCATCAATCATTAATGAGATTTAGTAAAATCTGCAACATCAGTGCTTTGGACTCCAGCTCAGATAATTTCAGTGGGCCTTACAGTGCAGGAGTCTTCCCAGCTTAGCTGGGTCCTGGCCTGGGTGTGGTTTAGACAGGGAAGTATTAGATGTGGAGTGAGACCCTGATGGAAGAGGTGAGAAGGCCTGGGGCAGCTTGGTGAGTTTGTCTATCAAAGGCACATTCTCAGGCCAGCAACTTGCTCTGCCTGAGGATCTGGCCAACTTGTGAGACTTCAGGTGTGAAGGCATGAAGAATACAGAAAATCAAAAGATATAGTCAACACAGAGCACAGGCGGGAGATAAGGGATGGGTCAGAATGAAATTAGGAATCCCAGTAAGGTTTTGAGTTGTTAAATCAAGTTAATCTAACCTGTTAAAAATGTTCTGCGCCAATGTTTGTAAAGTGTCATTCTTGATGTGTGTCATTCAAAGAGTGAAAACATCATTCCAACTGCTCTGCTGAGAATGGACCAGGAAGTGCTAGAGTAGGAGCACGATGCATGTACCAGGCTGTAGCATAACTGAGACCAGAAGTCAACAGTAAAGATTAGAAGTGTAGGTTTTTGAATAGTTTTGAAGGTAAAACAAAAAGGATTTGCCCACAGACAAGGTTTGAGTAGGAGCTGATTTGACGATGACTCCAAGCTTTGTGATTATGGGGTAGGAAAAGATGGAGTTGTCAACCAAGGTGAGGAAGGCTGAGGGTGACACAAGTTTGGACTCCTTGAGGTTGTCCTAAAGATTTTGGGTGTACATGGAAGGTACTTTTGGGAAACAGGAATGACAATGTAGAAACAGAAGCAGGCACTGGGGCTCGGTTCCAGTGCGATTTCTCAGAGCATCTCTAGAACTCTCTTTCTAGAGTATGGAAACATTTATCCACCAATTCCTAGTCTCCGTTAGTTGAGGATGATGCATAGAATCATTCACTCTTGGGTTGTTACACTGTCCAAAATAAGCAAGTTGCTGTTGTGTTGGAAAAGAAGTGGCATCCAATTGAGACGGGCCACTAGAAATGCAGGATGAGTGGGAGCCTACAGAAGCCTGTGCACTATAGCTGGGGAGAGAACTGGCCATGGGTACAGAGAGTGGATTGGACTCTTCCAAGGCCTCTGCTAGGGGAAGGAACGTGAGAAACTGCTAACATCTGACTGCAGAGTCAGGGAAGCAGTAGACTACTCAGGTCCAGAGTGTAAGAGCAAAGTCTGGGAAGGAGATGTGAGCCCAGGAATTGTCAGCCCAGAATGGCATTGTACCTCCCAAACTTGGAGTCAGCCACTGCGTGAATGGATGAAGACAGGAAAGAGAAAAAGGCATGAAGAATATGGAAAATCAAGCTACATGGTTAACACAGAGCCCAGGCTAGAGAGATAAGGGATGGGCCCAAACAAAGTTAGGAAGCCCAGTGAAGTTTTGATCTGCTAAATCCAATGAATCAAATCTGTTAAAAATGTTATACTGCAGTATTTATAAAGTATTATTATAAACATTAGGATATTCCAAAACAAGATACAGGGAAGAAAGGAAAAACTGGCAAAGAGGAATGTAGTAGTCATTAGAAAATGAGAAGGCTGGGAGGGTGTAAGGACACAGCATTGTCCAAGAATTATGGAAAAGATCACCTGTGCTAGCTCCTGCCAAGGGACTCAGGCTGAAAACACTGAAAATCATCATTGCAATGACGTGTACAGAGGCACTGGATTTTCCTCAGTTTAGCCAGTTTTCCTCGTAGCCATTCAAATACCAGCAGGCCAATGTCATTTCCCACACACCATTCTGCCAGCTGGTATGCTTCCAAAATGAGATTTTTAGCTAGAAATAAAAAATTACAGGACAAAAAAGGCAGTACTTCTCAATGCGAGAGCATTAACTTTTTCACTTTTAAAATTTAAAATGTCCTTCTTGAAGTGAAATGATGATGCTTTCTCTTAGCAAAATAGGAAGTATGCACACCTATGATAACCCTTACACACACACACACACACACACACACACTGTGCTGTGAATTCCAGACTCTGGGAATGATTACTTTAGCCTGCTAGTACACAAAAGCAGCTTTACTTAGTCAAAGGAACCCCACAATAGCAGGTCAAGAAAGCAAAATAATACCTGCCTGGTAGGAAAACAGATTTAGGGAAGAAAAAGTTCTTCCAGTCATTGTCCATGACACGTTAACCACAGCGGATGGAGGCTCATTAGATGCAATGTACAGGTCAGCTAAACAGTGATTTTTCCGGTTTTTGCAAAAGGACGCAGTGCAGCCAGACAGCTGTAGTCCGTGCTCACTTTCTTCTGTCTGGAGGATCTGCCACCACCTCTCATTTCAGAACTACTTAAGAGCCTGTCCATTCCATTGTATTTTGCTTTTCCCCTCAATTATTTGAAATACTCAGGGATTTAAGAACCTAAATAAGCAGTTCTCTGGACAAAAGCTGACTTAAATATAGAGCGCACCGACTGAAACACTGAGACCTCGCAACGCAGCAAGGCTACTGGACCCCTGACCCTGGACCTCCCAGGCTTCAGAGCTGTGAGAAACAAACTCCTGTTGCTTCTGCATTACCCAGGCCGAGGTGCTTACCTATTATAGCAGAAGGAATGAGCCAAGGTAAGAAGAGAATGGCAAGGGACACCGGAGAGATAGAACACTTGAGACCGGAACTGTAAGCGCTGAGAAATTTCTGGAGAATTAGAGGCAGGAGACGATCACGAATCTTTAAATTTCCCTGGCTTTTAAATCTTTACTCAGTTGAAAATGTGCCCAAGAAGGCCACAGATGTCTCTGTAAAATAAAACACTACTGGGCTCTGGTAAGATCATATTTGCACAAACCAATGCCTAAAGCCACCAAAGGGGCTTTCAGAACCTTGAAAAGCAGATTTCCAGGCCGCTGTGGTTAAGAGGTCTGACCCAAGGGTCTGGGACTGACCCTCAGAACTTGTACTTACAAATCTCCACTGGTGTTTCCTGTGCACACCCCTACCTTAAAACCCTTGACCTATGCCATTCCATTTACATGTCACAGAAATTTTTAGTGTATCAGAAAACTGTATGATGAGTAGGCTTTTTAAACAGGTTTTTCTCTTCATAATTCTTCACAGTGCCAAAGAGAATCTGCATTATTTATGGATGAGAAAACAGACACTTATACATTTCCTTTGCGGAAGCGTCTCTTCACTGAGTTTCTAATCTATCATCACCCGCAGCCTTTCTTAATGCCGCCCCACGCACACGCAGACTGCGTGGAACCGTACCCACCAGCTCGGGGGCGGCTTGGTCCCTAACCCAAAGTTCAAGCTCAGCGCAGCTTTCAATTTCAGAAGAATTTTCTTTCCTCTTCCCTTATCCATTAGGAAGTCAGCCCTGGCCTCGGCTACGGGCGAGCCTCGGACCTTCTCCTCTAACCAACTCAGAAGCACATCAGTGGGATGTACCCTGGGGAGCAGGCCGCTGCACCCTCCTCAGCTAGGAGAATGCAGCCCCCTCACCTCCTTTGCCCTCCACGGCGAACCACAGCGCAGGTAGACTCGCAGGACTGGCTCGGAGATTACAGCCCCGACAGAGAATTCCTACACCTGCTGCGTTCTCTGAGCCCGGGTAGAAATGCTGGCTATGCCTCAGGAGCCTGGAGTCCACGTTGTTTGTAGATGTTTCAAGGAGGAAGAACAACAGGACTGCACATCTCTGTGCCCTTGCTCCAGTTCCCCAGCTGCAGCAGCGCAACTTCAGAACCGATTTGGGGCCGCTTTGCCCCAGGTGGCGCCTCTCCCTCTCTGCCCGCTGGTGCGGATCACCCGACCTGCTTGCAGCAGGTGATGGGCTGTGCGCGCGCCCAAGCACCGCAAACACCGCGGAGTCGGAGGCAAGATTCTAATTCCTCTGGGAACTACATGGTGGTAACGCTCGCTCTGCCACTTTCAAGTGCTCTCTGAAATAATCCCAGGGCTTGACTTGAGCAGAGACATCCCATTTCCCCTCGTACACACAGAGCAGCTTGCTTTTCCGTTTCGGGGAAACTGCTGGTGGGTTTCCATAGTTCCGGGCACAGTTCCAGTAACGGGCGGGGGGCTGCCTTGCTCAGGAGCACCCGAACCACAGAGCCCGCCCGACGCTGGGACCCGGTAGACTCACCCTCCACCCTTTGCGAACCTGGAGCGGTGTTTTGGAGGATTGTGAAAGTCTGCGTGGGGAGGGTGTGGGTGGAGGCCTATGGGAAGGATGCTGCGTGACACAGTGAGTGAAGGGTGCAGGGGGACAATGAGGAGCTGCCCCCATCCCATGCCAGTGCTCCCCAGAACAATTACGGTGAGAAAAACACTTAAGTATCTGAACCTACTTTTACATACACAGTATTTTTGTGTTATCTTTACATAAAACAAATTACCTAGGGTGACAGGAACAAGGCACACAACAAAAAGCATTACTCTGATTTTCCGAAAACCTTACTGAGATGTGTTCACTGTTTCAGAAGACTGTGCCACTGTAGATGATGACACTGCCCTGGGAGTGGACTCATCCCCCTCCACTCGCCTGGAGCTGTCCCATTCGCAGCAATTCCAGGGCTGGATCTCAGTGTCTGAGTGCTTCACCAGGCCTTGCAGAACAGAGGTGCTAATGCGTTTGCCATACTAAAACACAGATCTTATTATGGCTGTATTCCCTGGTGTTTCCCCACAGCATTACAAAATGATATTGCTTTTTTAAAAAATACCTTAGGTGCAGGGAAACTATATCATCTATGGACTTTATTGCATGAACATAAAAGGGTGGTGTCATGATATATTTGCTATTTTACACAGGTTTGTCTGATAGAATTGGGAGCCACATCCTGGACACAAGGCTTTTCAAAGAGCTCGATTCACCACAACCTCCTGGAGAAGAGCTCTCAGTTTACCACTTATTAATGAAAGCCCACTGATGACAACACTTGGTCATATCGAATCCAGTAACATCGCTTTTAGTAACCGAACAGCTAATGTGTACCAGGCACTGAGCTACATATCCAACCTTCACCTCTACGAAGGATGTGTATTCACTTTAATCTCTACTGTTTAGGCAAGACAAATGGTGCAGAATGAATGTTAAATAACTGAGGTCACACATTTTGTAGGAAATTTGACTCAAGTCTTTCAAACTCCAAGGCTAATTGTCCGAACTCCACCGCCCAAATGGAGACAGATGTGTCTAGGGTCAGATGGAGAAGAGTGCAAGGCATCTGTCCTCACCTGGAGTCCCGAAGGGTACTGTCCAGGGCTTAGGGCCTACAACAATGTCCTGTGCAAGTCAAGATCAGGAGGCCAAAGAATCCACAATGGAAGGGCCTGAGCCGGAAAGGGCCAGTGCTGGAGGCTGTGTCTATTCCAGATGGCAGAAGGAGCTGAGTCACAACACTGAGGGATCTTCACTGGGGGCCAGGAGCCGATGTCCAACGTGAAGACGAGGATTGAAGCCCATCTGAAGAAAGAAAAGAGCCAAGGCTCCTTCAAGACACTTAAACTCTTCTGAAGAAAAGCAGCTGCAATGAAGCTCCTTCAAGGAAGACCAACTGACATCCTTCCCTCCCACGTTCCTTTATGCCACTCCCACAACCCTGCTGCCTTAGTTCAGGTGGGCGTCCTGCTCAAGTTGGCAATTATTCAACTAACACAGATAGTATTAAAAACTAGGAGATGTGGAGGTGGAAGTGGGTAAGAACCAAAGAACAGCCGTGCTTCCTTGGGCTAAATTAATTGTTAAAAAATGAAAGCAGAGATCTAATACGACAGTTGTCACCACCTGGGTCCAACCCTTTATCCTGACATTAGGACCCTGCTGAGGTCCCAGCAAGCTTTCACGCTACTCATACCTATAGGAAACTGGCTCACCTGAAGTGAGATACGCTGCAGATGCAAAGCACACACTGATGCTTTGTGTTAAAAGAAGAAGCCACAATAAGACGAGTAATACAGTTAAAAACTAGCAAATGATCTAGGAGTACAAATGGCCAACCAGTACACGGAAAAATACACATTGCTAGCCATTAGGAAAATGTAAACCAAATCCACAATGAGAGTCAATTAAGTGGCTTTTTTTTTTTTTCAGAACTGGGGATTGAACTCAGGCCCTTGAGCTTGCCAAGCAAATGCTTATTCTACTGAGCCATCTCCTTGGCCCCTGAGTGGCTATTATTTTTTTAAAAAAATAGTACATAATAGGAGGCTAGATGAGCTCTTACACAATGTTGGTGGCTGTGGTGGATGCCAACTGGTAGCCAACTTGTGACACCCAGCTGAGTTGAACTGCTGGGTTTTGCCAGCAGCATAAGAGACAGAACTAAAGAAGCCGTTGGGAGGCTGTTAGGGAAGCTGTTTGGAGAAGTTGCTGGAGCAGTTGGAAGCTGCTGGTTCTTCTGGGCTGTTCTGCTGGAGGATCTCGTCATGCTGGCTTTCCTGGTGAATTTGGCTGCTCTTGTCACTGGAGGAGCTCAGGACCTCATTGTCACTGAGGATGATTATGGTTCACTTTGGGAGACTTCTACTCCTCACCTTAAGCGTACTTTCCTGGCTCCAGAGGGGATCCTCCATTGGAGGAACTTGAGATTCCACTGTCACTTAGGATGGCTTTTGTACCTTGCGGGGAGCTCTGGTTCTTAGCTTGAGCATTGTTTCCTTGCGTTCTGTATTGTGTTGTTCCCCTTGCAAAGCCCCAAACTACAACAGTGGCATTATAAATTAGTGCAGCCATTATGGAGAACAGTATAGAGGTTCCTGAAAAAGCTAAAACTAGATCTACCTCATGACTGAGCAATGCCACTGGGTGTGTACCCAAGGATCAGCACACCAGGGGACACTGGCACATCCTTGTTCACTGAGGCACTGCTCATAGCAGCTGAGATACAGAATCAGCTGAGTGCCCATCAGTGGATAAATGCATAAAGGAAATCGGCTTTTACACATTGAAATATTATTCCACCATAGGAAAAAATAAAATTTTCAGCAAAATGGATGGATATGGAAGACACTGTGTTAAGTGAAATAAGCAGGCACAGAAGGATGTATACTGCTTATTCTCTCACTTATCTGGAAGCTATGGAATATAACTACTGTGGGATAATGATTCATATAGTGTGGAAAATGTATGGGGCATAGAGAGAGGGAGTTTGGATTTAATCAGTGAATATTTTTGCAAGCATGATAATATCACATTGGACCTCATGAATATTTATAATTAATATATACTAATTGAAACTTTTTTAAAATGAGTTTAAAGAGGGCATAGAATATCTTAGTAATTTTATACAGATTGCATATTGTTACGTCTGAATATACTGGGTTAAATGTAGTATTGAAATTCATTCCAAATATTTCTTTTATGCTTCAGTGAGATTACTAAAATTGTTTAAAGTATACTTATGGGGCTCACTTTGAATCTAGAGCCAATAGCCAAAGTTTTTCTTTCACTGAGCATCACTTCCCTGTATAACAGAAATCGGCAAGAGCGCAACGCTCCGAGCAGCTGCTGACTGGACTAGCTGCTAGGTACGAGAGAAGACAGCCTGGCAGCATGGGTGGGCCAGCAGCTCTCCGGCACATCTTCCTCAGTCCTAAGCAGCTCAGCCCCGTTTCCGTTCACTGCTTATTACCATCACCTGTGTTCCACACGCTTCATTCAACTGCAGCTATGTGGAGACAGCAGCATGTGGCTGTGTTTGAGTGCAGGTATAAGGAAAAAATTAGAACATTCAACACATTGCCAATGTACACTATTGCTTATACTTATTAATAAGTTAAGAAAAAAGTAGGAGGCTCATAGCTCTACCCAAACCAAAATAAACAGTGTTAGCTCTTCATAGACGGAAAATATTGGGGCAATTCCAAGTTACACTGATTAAGTACAGAAGCCTCAGGCCTGCTACTTCTCAAGATCAACCTTGTGCATAGCCAAACCCCAACTTGGGTGCTGCGATTCACTTAAGAGGGGAGAAGAAGACAAAGCTGAGACTGTCAAGGGATCAAGGGCAACAAAACTCTTGTTACGTGACCAAAGTACCAAGTAATTAAAAAAATGCAAAGCTTATGGACAAATTGTGTGCGGCACTGCGATACTTAACGACAGTGTGCTCCATGGATTCTGCCACACCGTTAATATGAAAACGCCACATACTGGAGACAAAAACTGGCTTAAGGCTACACGTTCAAGATACACTACCATCTGTGATGGTCTCCTTGGATCCTTTCTCATGGCCTCTGGGGAAGCTCAGCACACTGTTTAGTGCCCAAGACCTGCCCGTGCCAGCAAAAGCAAAGAAGAGCCCCTAATTATTGCACGGAGGCCAGTGTGAAGCAGCTGTTAGGACACCTTGGCCCAGGCCTCTAAGCTCATTACTGGCCGTGTACCTTGGAGGACTATTTGGAGTCTTTCTGCTGAGCCTGCCAAGTTGTACAGCATTGCAGGGTCTAGGTTACATCATTGTTTTCTGGAATAAACCAAGCAAAACACAGCCATAATTTGGTAATTGTTTAGCTTCCATCTTAAATGTAATCTAATCTCAAAATTATTTCTGGAACCCCCACACTCTAGCTGCTCCCTAATGGCATTTAAGTCTTCTACCTGCATCATTAAGCATGTACAGCATCTCTCCTAGCAGACTGTAAGATTCTTCATGGAAAGCAGTAGGCCTTGTATCTTGTGTGTGTCTCACTAACATCTGGCGCACTCAGCAGATGACCACAGTGTTGGATTTAACCCCTTAATTATCCCAGTGAGTAGCACAAAAGAGGGCCATCAGCCAAAGCCCATCAGTGTGCATGCTGGAGGGAGCTAAGCTGCATTGCAATACAACCACTCAGGGTGCTCTGGTCGCACTCCACCCAGCGTTAGAGAAGAGGAGGGAGGAGAAAGGAGGGCGATGCAGCGCCCCGTGAAGAGTGTGCCTAAAGCAGGTGAGTGGCAGATCCTCTGCTGTCTGAGTCTTCCTTCCCTTTTGGGATGATTGTCCAGCCCCTCTTTCAGGTAAGATGGTACCTGGCTTGCTTATTAAAGAATTGATGGACTAATGAGGAAATACATAATATGAATTTTGAAAAAGATTACTAAAATCTCATCACAGAATTGCAGAAAAACCTAGCTTCCTAGGCAAAACTTATGCACTAATTAAAGTAAAAGAGAGGGGCCGGGGAGATGGCTCAGTAAAATAAGCGCTTCCGTGGCAAGTGCAAGGGTCTGAGTTCAATCCCCAGTTCCACCAAAACTAAATAAATAAATAAAATATTAAAAATAAAGTAAAAGAGATAACTACAGAGTCAGGGAGACATAACAACCCTACATTTGTATGTACCTACTAGCATATCTTAAAAATACATGAAGAAAGCTGAAAGTGAAAATAGGATACAATGAGAGACCATACTCATAAGTGAAATAAATGAGACCAACACATGTATCATATTGTCTTCCTAGTGTAAGAACCTGAAGGAGTAAATAAAATCCCAAAGGTACAATTTATACTGAGAAAAGGAAAGAAATTGCTTAAAGGGAAGGAACAACTGGGATGAGGGACAGGAGAATAGAATAGAATAGAACAGAATAGAAATACATGTATAAACACAAGATAGCTTGGATATTATAGTGCTGATTACCACTGGTCTATTAAAAACAGTTAAGGACTGGAAATCCCATTCAAGCCTGCTATCCCCCTACTGGGAATTTTCCCGGAGGAACTGAA
>NDGM011222416.1:878-11875 GCA_002564305.1 Octomys mimax
GTATGTGTGTGTGTGTGTGTGTGTGTGAGAGAGAGAGAGAGAGAGAGAGAAAGAGAGAGAGAGTGAGAGTATGTCTGTACTCAAATCTTTGGCCAAGATCTTATTTACCTGAAGTAACCAACAAATAAGGAAAGGGAATATTGTGTTCATTATTTGTATCTTTACTAAATATATATAATTCATTGTGTTTCATATACTTGACCTTGATAATGATATTAATATCCCTGCAACTATTTCATGGCATTGTTTGGAAGATGATATACAATGGTCATATAAATTCTCTGCTATGTAAAAGAACGCCAACCTAAGGGCTCATGAGCTGAGATTTCTGCATGTCCAAGTCTACCACAACTCATTTGAATCTTCTGTATGAGGTCTCATAAGGCTGAAATCAAGATGTCCACTGAGCTGTGCAATCTCCAAGTTAGCAAAAATCCATCAGAGCCCTTACAGACTTCAAACTTACAACTACTTCTGCCTTTAACTGGATCAAGCTCCTACTTTAAAGAGGCTCATGTAATTTGACCTCAAAATTAGGGTCATCTGAGTGGTAACCTTATTTATCTGTACAAAATTTCCTTTGCAAACTAATGTAATCACAGGTATAATACTACTGATATAGGGGAATGAAACTCCCAACCTGAAAGATGCCTGGGATAAGTTCATATTCTCTAAAACTGAAGAATGAATTTTAGGAACAAACAGAGGTTAAGAGAAGAATATGTTTACTGGGAGGGGGGGAACAAAAGCTTCTGATTGATAGAGGGACAGAAGGGGGACCCAAGAGGGTCATCCCCAAAAACCATCTCTTCCAGGGATTTTTATAGAGTAAAACCATGTGGTAAGGTGGATCTAAGGTGGAGAACATGGGAACTCACTTAGGTGGGCATGAGGTGGCACAAAACTATGGTTAACCAGTGAGATTACAAGCACCATTGTTCAGGTAAAATTGATTAACTCCAGGACCAAATGAGAAAGAGAGTCACTTAGCAAGCAGGCATGAATGTAGAAGAGGAGTTTATCCACTA
Source organism: Octomys mimax (assembly GCA_002564305.1). Taxonomy (NCBI): domain Eukaryota; kingdom Metazoa; phylum Chordata; class Mammalia; order Rodentia; family Octodontidae; genus Octomys; species Octomys mimax. Next base: position 1,907 of record NDGM011222416.1, read on the forward strand.
GCCAGCTGGTAGTGGTTGGATTAGTGACTCTTCCTGGCCTCCTCAAGGTAATAATCAATCCTGGATAATTATTTTTAGTGAGGTAAGCACTTGTTCGATCTTTGGTCTTTAGGTCTGGCCCATAGCAGGAGCATTCATCTCTCTCAAGTTGCAAGGTATCTTGTCTTCTGTGCTTTCTCCTTGAGGGCCTGGCCTGTCTGACTGCCTTTAATAATTCTATCTAATTCATCTGCCTACAGCACTACCAGAGACCTAGATCATGAAGGTCATTTTAGAATTCTCCTTAACCATAGAATAAAGAAGGAACACACTCTCTAAGGAGATTTATGTTGTTAAATTTTTGTTAATTTGGCAACATCCTTTCCTACTCAACTTTTTTTATTAATATCTGTACAATTTTTTTATTAAACCCAAGACCTTCACACTGAGCTACAGTCCTAGGCTTTTTGTTTGTTTGTTTTATATATTTTATTTTGAGACAGAGTCTCACTAAGTTATACAGGTTGGTTTTGAGTTTGAAAAGCTGTTTCTTCAGCTTCCCAGAACACTGGGATTACAAGAATACAACCATTTATAGAAACTTTAAAACAGTTAACTTCGAAGTGGTTATCAATCAGTTTGTGGTCTTCAACTCTTTAGAGAATATTTGGCCTTTCATTCAATCAATACATATTTCTTAGTTGCCCATTATGCGAAAGACACCATGTTAGATTGTGAGTGCAGTAGTAAGCAAAAAAATAAGCTCTGCTTATTACAGTTTATGGTTTCGATAGGGGAGAGAGAGATAGTGACAGAGATCTAATTAAATAAGCACACAAATGCTTACGAAGTATGAGTTATCCAATGAAGACAAGACTATGTAAAAGAGGAAGTTGGGGATAGGACTCCAGAAGACACTTTCCCTAGGTAAAGGGTGGGAGAAAGTATCCAGCCACAGAGAAGGGCAAGTACACATGGCCTGTAGCTGGAAGAAATATACTGTATGTGATGATAAGGTGGCTGGATATTAAGGGTAATCAGAGGGTTACAGCTGCACACAAGGCCAAAGAGGAAGATCGGCTTCCCTTTACACAGGGTCTCTCTAATCACATTTAGCATTTTTATTTTTATTTTCAGAGTGCTTGGAATCCCTTGGAAGTTTGAAACAAGTGGTTGACTTGATGAAATTTGCATTTTGAAATGTTCCCTCTACCTGCTGTGTGGAAAGTACCTGAAAATGTGGTGTTGAAAGTGCAGCTACATAATGATTTGGCAGTACTCAGAATGCAGGACTTCATCAAAATTTTCCAGCTCACCTAGGCTTGACAGTCTCTGTTGCTTTAAAGTCTGAGTAGGTCCCTGATAATAGGTCTAATTACTGTGTAATCTCATGTACCTGAGCCACCTTGTGTTTAACATAGAGAAGGAAAAACAGTAATGAAAAGTTCTGCTACTTTTTCAATAATAAACTATCATTTTCCCTTTGATAAGGCCACATACTGTCATTGCTCAGTCTATTTTTTTTAGCATTTCTAACTATAATAAAGTGAGGCTGCTGGAAATCTCATTTGTAATATATGGGAGCACCCACTTGATGTATGCCTCATTAAGGTTTGCTTTCCTTAACTATTATATATCAAGAAGGAAAAAAAAATAAACTGTAAAAAAGACAAGGACTTCCTCAATACTGAGGTACAGTATTTTCCTTTTTTCTTTTCTTTCTCCTTTTTGTTTTTCCTCTCTATCAAGTGATCCTCCTGCCTCAGTCTCTTCAGTAGCTGGGACTTCAAACACCACACTGATTCAGACAAACCGACTTTCACAGGAATGCCTTAGTGCAAGCTTGTCGTGGTTATGCCTGAGTGGCTTCCTTTGAGTTAAATTTAGCATGCATTCCATGGCCTTAAATGCTTAAAAGCACCCTAAAGCAAATAGATCTAGATAAGCTTATCTCACAAATTTTGTGGTGCCATGCTTGCATGGTCAGACTGAACCCTAAATTTGTAGGATGGAGTAAATAGAACATACAAATCAAATCAGTTCATGTCCTATGCCTGAGCTCATCCTGCTTGCTATGCCATACAAGCCCATTCCATACCTGTTGCCTCATGAGTATGTGCACGTGTTTGTCTGTTACCTCTTAGATAAAGGAAGCAGTGAATGTAGTTTACTGAGCTCTTTAGAAGAGGTTTCCATCTCCCTCAATATGAGACCATATAATGGCTCTTAGCTCTGTCCTTCACAAACCATGTGATGTTGAAAACTACTTAATTCCTATGTATTGCAGTTTTCTTATCTCTAAGATTGAGATGACGATAGTACCTATTTCATAGGATTTGGGAAAAGATGAAATGAGCAACAAAGGAAAATCCTAAAAACAGGCTTGGATTCAGGTTGGTAGTACATGCCTATAATTCCAGTGGAAGGATCAGAGTGCTGTGATTGTAGGCCACAACCAGAAACTCATGAACTTCCACTTACTTAGTTACTAAAGTTAAGTACAAAGTTAATTTTTAAGTTCTTTTTAACACCTGTGTCCTTGTTCTTCTGAGTATCCCTTCATAGACCCACTTTCCAAGAAGACTTTATATTAAAAGCCATTTTCTTCTAATATAAAATTACATTGAATGTGCCCTTTCAAATTTACAAACCCTGGAGATTCTGACATGACTTCTTGCTCTTCTTCTCCTTCCTTCTTTAGTCACTTATTAAGAGGATATTTTACATTATCAAACATGTAAGGCCAATTCAGCAATCAGAATGGTAAGATTATATTACTCCTGTGTTTCCAACTCTCCAGTAGTTTTCTCTCTCACTTGGAGTAAAAGTCAGTCCTTATGATGACCTACAAAGCACCAGAAGATCTAATCATGTGTCAATTCTCTGATATTATCGCCTGCTCCTCGTCTCCCTTGTTCACTGGACTTTACCCTCACTGGCTTCCTACTCTTCTTGGACAGAAGTGCTGTTGGCCTAGAGCCTTTGTATGCTCTACTCTGCATGCCAGCGGGACTCATTCTCTTACTTCTGGAAAATGCCTACTCAGGTACCTTATTTGTGACAAGCACCTCTCCTTCGAATTCCTTATATTCATTCACTGCTTTATCTGTCTCTATAGTAGTTGTTGCCATCTCAGTATTCTATTTTTCACTCTTCTATTTGTTCATTTTTTGTTATGCCTACTAACATGTAAAGTCCATCAGAGAAAAAATTATATTTGTTAGTGCGGAACAATGCTCGATATAGAATAGGTGTTCAACTATTATTGTTCAAGTCAATAAAACAGCCTCAGTTTTCTTTTTCAGTTTTGTATTTACAGGTTCACTCATTTATTAAACACATGTTCTAGGCATTATGGGGGGTGCAAAAATGAAAGACATGCTCAGAAACTAGTGGAAAACATAAAAATGGACTCCAATAATTTCAACTTTCTAGCAAATACCATCATGTAACCAAATACTATTATGCTTAAACATCAAAGTGGGCAAAAAGTTTTAAGTGGATACTGCCACTGGGAAAGAAGGACTTGCTGAATAGACTGTCATTTTCCTGAGAGGCCATTGGGAAGAAAACCACTCAGAGGAGAGAGTTCTGGGGACCAGGTCTGGGGAAGAAAAAAATATGGTAGTGCTTGGAGCTGTAATTGGATTGGTAATACTGATAGAGAGGGTGGCCAGAGAGAAGAGTGAAAGAAGTAATAGAAAACAGGATTCAGAAGCCATGTGGATAGTTCAGAGGTTTGGATTGTACCATTATGCAATTGTAAAAAGGTATCATGATCAAATTCACTTTTCTAGAAAATTTTATAATACTCAGTTTCACTGAGAAGGAATTTGGATCAGAGGCAGCAAGCCAATCAGGTGGATTAGTTCAGAAGATCTCCCCAGTTTTGCTCTTCGTAGGTAATTCCTGGCCCTTTTGTTATCACTCAGTGAACTGAGCATGCAGCCTAACCTTATTCACCCAATAATCAACCAACACAGATGAACTCTTGACCTTCTGCACAGGTCTTCCAGGGTATATAAGTTCAGGGGATAGAAGTTTTGAAATCATCTCATAATGTAGCAGAAGAGAGAAGAGACAGTAATAAAAATACCAAACTATGTGACCCTTATCATATATTAGTGTCTTTTATTGTAGATTGCAACACTTACTCATCAAATATTCACCTTGATGATTAACTTTATTTGATCTGTCGCTTTGTGATAGAAGGTCATTCATGAACTTTGAAATGCCATAGCTAGAAAATGATGTAATCTTTAGTACAAAAGTAACATTAAGGTTTCTCCTTCCATCATGCTACAATTTATTAGGACATTATTTATTTATTCTGTGATTTTCACTTCATAAAGTTTATTTATGTATAAGATTTAGAATTGTTTAGTAAAAATGAGAAAGCAAAGAGAGGATATCAAATACTATTCTGAACCCCAGATATAATTTAATATAAAGAGCATTTATATGTTAATGAGCATAAAAATTCTAATATTGATAATTTATTTCATTTAGATCTAATTTTGTTTTCATTTATGTATTTGGTACAGGATCTGACTCAGCAGCTTGGGCTCGTAGTGATCCTTCTGTTTTCAGCCTCCCCAGTGCTGGGATTACATGCATGTACCACCACGCCTGGACTGAATCACTGGCTCAGTGCACCCTGGGGATGGGACCGGCACAGCATGCAGGACTGGGGAGCTAACCCTGATCTCTCACCCTGCCAAAGCAGGCATTTAGTCCACTGAACTATCTCGCTGGCCCTAGATTTAATTTTTGATTGAAGAATATCAGGCTTTATATCTGAAAATATGAGTAAATTTTAAAAATAAAGCTTCTGTAATATATCTCTGAGAAATAGATTACATAAAGTCCAAAAAGTAAAAATAAAAATATAAAATGAAGAGGGTATGGTGGCATTAGTTGTAGTTGTCTGTTCCTAAAAGCTGTATTGCTGTTTTCTCATATATGTGGAAATTATATTGCCCTTTCATAGTTAAAAACCCTTGTATAATATATCAGAATATACATGTATCACAGAACCAGGGACATAGCTCAGCAGCACAGAGCCTGCTGGCAAGCCCAAAGCCATGAGTTCAATTCCTGCTTTAAAAAAAGTATCACAAAATCTTAAAATATAAAGTCACCAGGAAACTAAGATACATGATAAGGTATATTTTAAAGTACTAGTAAATCTAAGCAGAAAAATTGAATCAACTCCAAGAGTCTGGGTGATTGATCAGAGAGCTGTAGTAGTTTTCTGAGTGCTGGCCCTGCCCAGGAGAGATTTATTGGTGTAAGATCTGCCCTCACCCAAGATGCCTCTCTGTTCAGAATAACAGGTGATTTACTAATGTGAACTTAGACATAGGATATGTGAGATTCCACCACAGGTAAATGCTGCAATTTGAACATGTCTCACTTCCTCCATAAGGCTGGCGTAATGCCTATAGGTAGAGGGCACACCCACTACATTGTTGTACAATTAAGTGTCAGCAACTCAGAAAAAGTTTTAAAGGGTACATTCCTCCTCTAAAATAGAAATGACTTTTATTTTCTACAGTATATGTTTCCTAAATTTCTCTCTAAATGTTAGGATCTTTATTCATTCTGGTCCTTTTTCATTAAGCCAAAAACAAAGTTTAATTCCTTGTCATTTTCACTGGGCCACTACAGAACACAAGACTTTATACTAACACACAACAAAATACTAAATGGGGGGAATAAAGATATCTTTAAAAAATATATAAATTCTTCATTCCAAATATAAATATGTATATTTTGTTAGCATTTTATAACAATATGTGAAAGAAGGGGCCTGCCCATTAGCTCAGGGGCTTAGGTGCCTGCTGAAAGAAAGCAGTCAGGCTCAGGATGCTGTGGTTCGATCCCCTCATCCTCAAGCCAAACCAGACCTGCCCTGAAGGCATCCTGAGCAGCCCCCTCAAAAAACAATATGTAAAAGAATGAATTTTCCTGGGAGCACCCTCTGTTTCTTTTGTAGGAAATTGTATCAATCCTGTAACCCTATGGATAAAGATTTATTTGTAAAGGATGTGATTCTTTTCCTTTTCTTCCTTCATTTACTAGCACATCTTAGTGATACGGAATAAGGATTTGTTTGATATATTTATATCTCCATATATCATATTTTGATTAGTTTTATCTCCAGTCACCCTGACCCTTTTTCACCTCATACTCTGGATTCCTTTCCCTGTCTCTCATTTATCCTTAAGTTTTCAGTCATATATCCTTAAATTTTATATCATTTACATATGAAAAAACATGTAATCATTTCTGAGATTGGCTTATTTCTCTTAACATAAGTCTCCATTTCTACTCATTGTCCTTCACATTATACTCCATTGTGTGTATATACCACACTTTTTCCATCCACTTAACTTTTGATGGGCATCTAATCTGTTTCCACAGCTTACCTATTGTGGATCATACCACTATAGAAAGGGGATATGCATATACCACTATAGTGTGCAGTCTTTAATTATTTTGGAAATTTACCAAGGGGTGACGTAGTTGGAAAAAGTGGCATATCCATTTGTAGTGTTGGTTTTTTTTTTTTTTTTAAGGAATTTTCATCATTTGTAGGAGAGTTTCTTTTCCCCCAAATCTTCACCAGAATTTATTTAGTTATCTATATTTTATTTATTTATTTGGTACAGTCTCACTATGTAGTTCAGACTTGTAGTGATCCTCCTGTCTCAGCCTCCCCAGCACTGGGATTCCAGGCACGCGCCACCATGCCCAGTTTTGGACTGGCACAGCGTGCCCTATGTTCTGGTGCAGCATGGAATACACTATCAGGGATCAAACTCAGGCCCTTGCACTTGCCAGGCAGGCGCTTAGACTGCTGGTGAGACCAAATCTGGTGTGATTATTATTGCAATTTTCCTAATGACTAACGATGTTTAATGTTTTCATGCACTTATTGGTCATTTGTATTTATTTTTTTAGGGGTGCTGTAGTTTGATCCCCAGAGCCTGAAGTCTTACCAGACCTGCCCTGAAGGCATCCTGAGCAAGCCCCCCCAAAAAACAAAAACAAAAACAAAAACAAAAACAAAAACAAAAAACCTCTTCTGGAAGGGTCTACAGGGTGTTCAGAATCTCACTACTAACTCGGACTCGTAGTGATCCGCCAGGCGTGCACGCCACCAGGTCCAGTCTCAATTGTCATTTCAGTGTTCCCCAGGGTGGAAGCCAGCACATTAGATCTGGGGATCGAACCTCTGCCCCTGCGCCTGCTTGCAGGCGTTTTAATCCGCTGAACTATTTGGCCGGCCCTTGTACTTCTTTTGAGAATTCTCCTTTCAAGTTTTTTGACCATATATTGATAGGGCCCTTCATTGTTTGTTTTGGGTTAAGTGTCTTGAATTTTTGTGTGTCCTAGACATCAATCCTCTATCAGAAGAACAGCTAGCAAAGATTTTTCTTTCTACTTAGTTGATTGCTTCTATGGCATGGTAGAAGCTTTAGATTCTTCCATGTAAAGGATAATACCAAATGATGATAATTTGACTTTTTTCTTTCCAGTATATATTCATTTTATCTCTTTCTCTTGCTTAATTGGCTTGGCTGGACTTTTGAGCACTATGTAGAACAACAACAACAACAAAAAATAAGAATGGACACCCTGGTCTCATTTCTTATTTTGGTGGAAATGCTTTCAGTTTTCCTCTATTCAATATAATATTGGGTTTGATTTTGTCACATATGGCTATTATTCATTTAAAGAAAGATCTTTCCATACCTATTTTATTCAGAATTTTTTGTTATGAAAGGATGTTGAATTTTGTTGAACACTTTTTTCTGTGCCTATTGAGATGATCATGTAGTTTTTGTTTTTGTTTCTATTTATAGCACTTTCTAACTTTCAATAATCTTTTAATATACTAAGTCACTTTCTTTATATTTTTGTTAATTTTATTAACTTCAGCACCAAATATAAACTCTGTGTGCACGGGCTTTTGTTTTGCTAATAATATTTGCTTTTGTTTTACTAATAATAATAGTACCTAGACTAGCACATAATATCTAGTAGGTGGCCTCTTAATACTGTTTAATGATTGAACTCTGAATATAAACTTAGGATGACATCGTTATAATTGTAAAATCCAACAAAACCAACCTTTGCTGGTCTATTAGAACAGTGTTTATTACTTATTGAAGTATATTTTAAATAGATATGTCCTTTGAAATTAGAACAACATTTTTTAAAAAGATAAATCAGTAAACATTGCTTTCATGGAATTTATCTGACCTTGTTCCCAAGAGATAGTTCATTTGAGTTTAGGCAAGTTCAAAGTCTATGAATCATAAAGCAATTAAAAAAGAAACTAGACAGGAAATTACACTTCAAATAAACTCTGCAAGGTGAAAAACCTTTAAGATGATGTTATTTTCATCAGTAATTGCTTAGTGCTGATGTATGAAGGTAAAGGGTTTTGCTATAAAACAAGAGGAATGGTTAAACAGATTTATACCAGGGTTGCTTCACTCAAATACTTATTGAATATAACCAGTATTTTTCTTTAGGAATAATCTTCAGAACAAATTTATTAAGCACACAAAAATAGGCTCATTATTGACAGTCATCTTTTAGTTTACATTAGAACTTCTTTTGGTAAGTCACTCACTAATCTATTAATAATAACATTAACAATATCAAAAATAAAGTCAGAATTTAGATATTCAGATAGCAAGCTGGTTTACGTTCACCATGTTACTTTACAAATGAGGGATTAAATTTGTACAGAGAAGAGTTTTCATTTTGTCTTACCAACTTTTAGCATACGAAATTTTTTAAATACAGAAAAGTTTAAAAACATTTACTTAACTTCTATAACTAAAAGATGAACACTCTTAAAATTTTGTTGTCTTTCTAGACTGGTATAAACTGATTTTATTTTATAATAAGTAACATTATACTATTATAATTTTTGTCCAGCCCATTTTCCTGTCTACAAACATAGGTATTTTACAATATTATTATAAACTTCATGACCACATTTTTATATTACTACTTTCTTTAAGAGAATGTATCATAAGTATTTAGATTATTTCTAATTTTGCACTTTATACAGTAAAACAGCAATGAACTCATGTGTATGATTTCTTAAATTTCCACTTTGAGCTATTTCTTTAAGGCAGATTTCCTAAAATTTTTAATTTATTTCTAAAAAAATAGAAAAATAATAGATAAGACATTAGAAATAATATACAACTTAAAAAGATGATAGGCATTCAACAGTGGTTGTTCTATGGCACATTGGTGTATTCAATGTAGTTGCTCAGATTATAGATATAAACATGTAAAACAAGTCAAAGTAAAAATTTTAAGCATTTATTGCTATCTTCCCCAAACCAATAGGAATTAGTAGTACAATCATCTTAGCTATCTTGTGTATATACATACATGATTTTTTCCTCTTTCTTTTTGTTTTTTACACCTTTTCTCCTTCCCTCATCCCACTTGTTTATTTCTTATCCTCCATTTCTTTCCCTTTTGCTCTATCTATGGTACCTTTCAGATTTTATTTAATTTTTAAGTTTCTTACACTAGGGAGACAGTACAATGTTTACACACATAGGTCTGATTTATTTCACTTATGAGGATGTTCTCTAGTTGCAACCATTTACCCATGACAGCCTAAAGTTTATCTTTCTTTATAGCTGAGTAATACTACATTGTATAAAAATACCACAGCTTTTTTATCCATTCTTCAGTTGATGGGTATTTGTTGCTGCCAAGACTTAGCTATGACAGATTGTGCTGCTATAAACATATATTGCTGTGGTATGACATTTTTAATTCTTCTGGAAATTACCCAGCAAGCTGGGCTCAGTAGAATTTCTAATCCTAGTTTATTGAGGAGTCTCTATACTGATTTCCATAGTAGTTGTATCAGTCTAAACTCCCACCAACAGTAAGAAAGATTCCTTTTTCCCCCAAAGCATTTGTTACTAGTTGATTTCTTTA
>NDGM011222422.1:945-11824 GCA_002564305.1 Octomys mimax
GAAAGAAAGAAAGAAAGAAAGAAAGAAAGAAAGAAAGAAAGAAAGAAAGAAAGAAAAATTAGGACCAAAGAATCCAGTAGAATGATTTAAAAAGTTTTGAGTTTGTCAGGAAACCAAGTTACAGTTGTGCTCTGAAATGCTGGAAAGAGAACTTGGTTATTGAGAAGATTGTCAATAAAAAGGCATGTATTTCAGAATAGCAAAATAAAAAAAGATGGTCTGAGGTAATCACAGGGACTACCAGGACCCTTTACTGCCTCAAAGTCATAAAGATAAAAGAGCACCAGCCAAATAGCTCAGCTGATTAAAGCACCTGCAAGCAGATGCAGGGCCTGGGGGTTCGATCCCTGGGCCTGGCTGTGGTCGCGTGCAACTGCAATACTAGCTCTTATGAGGCTGTAAATAGGAGGATCACTATGAATCCAATATAGTACAGTTTCACCATTCCACGCTTTTTTTCTCATCCCTTCTACACTATGCCTTTCACTGAAATGGAGATTACTTTAGAGACAACTTCTGGAAGTACTCAGCTTATTACAGACTAAATATACATGGAGTCTAGCTTATTCTTCCCCCCCTCTTTAACATTTTCCTATTTTTTATTTTCCAATTTTATTTAGCGTCATTTTCATGGGATGGATTTTATTTAATTGTACAAATTAGAAATGAGAGAATAAATGAAGAGATGAAGTAAGGAAACTCAGAACTAGGGAAGTGAAAGAAGAATCTCCTTTATTTGGTGACCAAAGAGGTTTCCAAAAATAAGACTTGGAGTGCTAAACTAAAAATTACTAAATAAACTTCAAAAGATAAAGGAAAGCATTGGCCACCATCCATTCAATCTCAGAAAATATAATATCTTAAATTATTCCCTTTTTAATCTTTGTTCTTTAATAATGAGTGACATTTTTACTCATAATAATTTAGTGCCATTCTCATCACTTTTATTCCTGAGAATTTTGTATCGTCAGTTTGGAATGAACTTTTTCTAACATTTCTACTTCTGTCTTGGTACTACTGATTTATAGAAGGCTGTATTGGTTCTTTCAGTTCACTACATTGCTCACTATAACAGTGTACTTTTCACTAGATTTATTATTTAAAATGCTGTCTTGGATTGTGGAGGTTGATAATTACCACATTTGTAGTTAATGTCATAACAACAATAGCTAAATCTATGAGTATTGAGAGAGTAAACATATACATTAAAATATACATTAAAATATATAATATTTTAAATATACAAATATACATTAAATAAAGGAGGCTTAATTGTGCCTGCTGAAAAGATGGGATAACATGTTTCTTCATTGTCAGAGCATTTTCTGTGAAAATTTGTAATTGCATGTATTTCTCCTCCTTATGAAATATATATATATATATATATATATATATATATATACAGTCTTTTGAAAACCAAATGGACCACCTGTCAGAGCAGTGACAATAATGTCTTTCTTGAGAACTTCAGAAATGGAAATGGAAATATTAAGGAAGACAGTATTCTTACCTCTGGTGACCTGTAGGAGGTGAAAGCCTTTCTTCACTGGGTGTTTCTTGCAATTTCCAAAGCTAGATCTTGCCAGAAGATACAAAGTTCAGATTCTTCATGGATATTGCCAATATTATATGCAATGTTTATCAAGAAATAGCTTGATGATCAAATAGATTTATAAAATTTTGTGTAAGATAAAGTTAACAGATATTTATATTAAAGTTATCTCATCAATATTTAAGGTGATATTTGTAAGAAACAAAAACTTAAAGAAGTCTGTTTTCAAGATAAAATCTTTAACTCTGAATGGAAAAGTACTAGTAAACAAAATTACCTACTTGCTTTCAGAGGTGAGTGAAGTTATCCCTCTAGAAGTGTCCCTAAAAATGAGGGAAAGGGATAATAAGTCAATAAAGTATGGCTTGGCGATACTAACACTGATTGGAAAAGTATTGACAATTAAGAAGTTGCCTACCCACATGTAACATAATTATTTACCTTTAAACTCACAAAATATTTGCAGAGAGAATGGCCAAAGTTATAGGTGGTAAGCAGGAATATTATACTTCCCAAAGTACTCAGCCATTAAGGAACTGGAGGGGGGAATCTGCATATGAGGGGTTAAGTTGCTCACTCAATCAGCATTGCAGTGTGCTTCTAACCATGCAAGACAATATTAAATCCTCTTTTTCATTTCTCATCTACGTCTGAAATCACTCCATGGGTGTGAGCTAGTAAATGCATCTTTTAAACATATAAAAAATAAATCCTTAAGATGAAATAGAATTCAATACTTCTCAAATTACTTAGCATTAGAAGAAATAGTTATCATAAATTATCTATTTAGAATAATGATCGTTAAACTAGGCCATTAAGAATACTAATGTATATTGCTTATTTAATTATTTTGTAAGATAAATAGTGTATTTCACTTTTGTATATAGTCTGAATAATTGATGTATCACAGGAAGTATACATTTCTTAAAGAAATAAATCAAATTTTAATTCATTTTTCTTGATTTGATTTATAGCTTTGCATATTGAAAATAAAGAAAAAATTATTAAACTGGGCACAGTGGTACACATCTGCAATCTAAGTATTCTTGAGGCTTAGACAGAGTACAGCAAGCTCAAACCCTGCCAAGAGAGATAATGAGACCTTGTCTCAAAATAAAAATAAAAAGTTCTGGACATGATGTCCAGTGATAGGGATACAGGGGAAGGAAACTCCCAACCTAAAAAATATAAGGGGCAAGTTCATGTTATAAAAACAAGAATAATTTAATAACAGTGGAGTTTAAGAGTTAAGAGCACATTGTATTTATTGAGAGAAAAACGTTTCTATCTGAGGAGGCCCAGAAGGGGCCCTGAGTGGGTTGCCAAGGAACCTGTCTTTTCTAGGAATTTTTATAGAGCAAAACCATCAAGTGAGGTGGTTCTAAGGTGGACAACATGAGAATTCTCAAGATGGGCATCAGGTAGAACAAAACTAAGGCTCACCAATATGATTACAAGCAGGTAAAATTGATTAAATCAGGATCAAATGGGGAAGTGAGTAACATAGCAAGTGCGCATGAGGACAGAACGGGGCCTCTTCCTATAGGAGGTCAGGTTAGTGACTGTTCCTGGATTTTTCAAGGTGACTGATACCTATTTATAATATCAGTCCCTGATTCCTATCTATCCCAAGGGAGGTACGTTGTTGCATTATTTAATGTTTTGTCTTGAGGACTGGACTACTGCAGGAGTGCCTACCTCTCCCACAGTTGCAGGGTGTCTTGTCTTCCATATTGGGTCATTTGAGGGCAGAGTCCTCTCCAACTGCCTATAATATTTACATCTAACTCAGCTGTCTACCACCTTTCCTCATCTGAAGAAGTAGCCTGAACTACTATGGGAGAGTCATAGGTAATGGTTGCTCTAGCTTCTTCATGCTGAAAGCAGTCATAGTTGTTGATCGGCAATCAGAGACACTCTCCAGAGTTTCTACCTGGATATCTAAATGTCCTCAATAGACATCAGGCACTTTCATCTTGGGTACATACATACCATTAAGTCTGGAGGAGACAAAGCCAAAGAATCAATTAAGTATTCATGGGCCAAATAATAATAACATCAACAGCATAATTGTGAATATAGTCAAAGATTTTTGCCAAGAACAGTGAATAATGACTTTCCATGAAGATGATAAGGGCAAGTTCTATGGAATTTTGAGTGTGACAAGTTATTTATTTATCTAATATCTTGAACAACTATTGAGACATTAGCAGAAGGATTAGGAATGTACACAAAACATTTAATTTTTTACAGTTTTCTAAGTATACTCCTACACTGCTTTTTGAATGTCTAATACTATCTAATTTGAGGACTGTCTATTTTATTAATTTTTCTTTTTATTTAGGAGAGATAGAGTGTAGCTTCAGTGCCACTTAAAGCCTTCTAAGATATATTGCATGGCCTCACTTTAGAGATCTGGTGGATCCCTGTAAAAGGAATCTAAAACTTATAGGTTTTGTAATAGCACTTTTATTATAGGCTTTATCTGTGTGATTACCTGGGCTTTGGCATCCTTCTGGCAAGAACAAATTTTTTTGAGAAACTAAAGCATGTATAATCAAAGCATGAGCATTAGAGCTGACATTACAGTAAGTTCAGAAATGTTAAAGGATATCAATTGCAATCCACTGGATCTTAGAGCCCTTATTGATGGAGTCTGACGTTTTCTCATAGGTTCCTCGGCTTTGATTATAATTATCTTTACATTTTGATATTAAAACCAGATTAATACCTTACTTTTTACTGTCAATGATTTTAACTAAAGTAAGTATGGAAATTTTTTTGGTTACACTTTGTGAGAAAACAATGACATCAATAAGCATTTTATTTATGTATTTGCTTATTTCTAAGTCAAAGCTTACTGCCTTTGCTTTTAAATTTAAGATTTATAAATTCACAGAATCTGATTAGTAAGAGAATAGGGAAAAGTTTTTGTCTTCCAATTTGAAAACACTTGCAAATAATGACTTTAACAGCTACCCGTGTTTATGTTAAGTAGAAATGGGGAGGTATGCACAAAGATTGGACTTCTATGATAGGTTGTATGGCTATANTATATATATATATATATATATATATATATATATAATATAGTATCAAATGTTTCATTTTATTTTTTTAAGAGTTTAGGACAGGGTCTACAGGCTATACAGGGTCTCACTATGTAGATGGGACTCATAGTTATTCTCCTGTTTTCAGCCTCCCCAGTGCTGGGATTATGTGCTCACATCACGACACCCAGTCTCAATCACCAATTCACTGTGGCCCGGGGGTGGTGCTAGCACAGCACCCTGGAGATGGGACCCTGGCATCTGCATTTTCCTAAGCAGGTGCTTTAGTCTGCTGAGTTATCTGGCCAGTCCATAAATATAGAGATATTATTATTATTATTATTATTATTATTATTATTTTAATGCATGTATTTGATACAGGGTCTCATTACATAGCTCAGAGTTGCAGTGATCCTCCTGTTTTTAGCCTCTGCAGTCCTGGGATTACAGGCATGTGCCACTATGCCATGACTTGATCACCTGCTCAGTGTACCCAGGGGGTCCAGCCAGTGCGGTATGCAGGACCAGGAGTCAAATCCTGATCCCTGCCCTTGCCAAAGCAGGTGCTTAGGAGCTATCCCACAGGTCCTATGCAGCATGGGACTCTGAGAGTCGTATTCCAAAGACAAGTCCTGCCTCCATCTACAGGGCCTGGACACTGTGCAGCCAGTACTTTTAGACCTTTTCCTACACTGAAAGGATTCTGTCTGTTCTTGGGAAACTGTTTTGACCAATGAAATATTCTAAAATTTTATATGTGAACAAGAACATGTATTAAATTTGTAAAAACTAGTATCAGCATTATTTTGATTAGTTAGTAATCTGAATACACATTACAGTATTTAGACAGAATAAAATCTCTCCAAAATGAGAGAGCTGGGCTTTTAGACACAACTAAAGGAATAAATGAAGAGAAAGTTATCTCAGTTATAGCTTAAGTCAGATATCTTCTAATGATTGTTTTAACTGAGGTACAGTGAACGGAAGGAAGGTCAAGGCTGGAGAAAGACAAAGAGACCCATGCCAATGTCTAGAAATAGAGTGCTTTTTCTCCCTCTAGTCATGGTTACTCAGGGTTCCTCTGTGGAGAAGACAGGTAGAGATGACATCCGGCCAGAGGGAGGATGCAGCTCAGGGGCTCTTCAGTCTTACTGGACCACCTGGGAAGAGGAGTCTGAAGTCTGGGCCCTCTGTCTCAGAGGTCAGTCTCCCTTCCTGTGACTACCTTGGTAGTCAGGGCATGGTCTGGGCATCTCTTAGGGCAGTCCTTCTTAGGGTGGCCTGGCTTTTGACAATAGTAGCAGAATAACAGAGTAACTGAGCTTTTCTTGGAGCCCAGAGAATCAGACTTAGGATCTGCTTGTTTTAAGACCACAACAAAGGCAGCCATTTTTCAATCTCCTGCTTTCTCTCTCTGGTTATCTTCCTGTCCTGGTTATAAAATGCTGCGGAAGTTTTTTTTACTGAAGTATCAAGTGAGCTATCTGGAGCAAAATCTATCTTTTGTAGCTCATTTCTTGTATATGAAGCTGATTGAGTAATGAATTTATCTGTAAGAATAATCTGTCCCTCAATTAAAACAGGGATAGGAACTATGTTTTATCAATGGCTCCCTATTAAACATTCTAAGAAAACAATTTTTGATCTTTCTTCTGATAAATTGCTGAAAGTGTAAAATAACTAAGAGGCATGGTTTTAATTTTTCTTAGACCATCAAGACTATACACTTGAATATGTCTCCTGCTCCAATCTCCTGTCAGGCTGTTAGGCCAACAGAGGTCTTAAGGGGGCACTGCTTGGGCACCAGTGGGAACTGGTTGTTACATTGGCTGTCTACATACTGGTTGCTTAAAATCAACAAAATGATGTTCATCCCCAAATGTAATAACAGCTTGTAATGTTGCTTGTCTCTCATTAGAAGTCAATGTTTGCTTTCAGATTAAC
The DNA here is from genome assembly GCA_002564305.1 of Octomys mimax. Taxonomy (NCBI): domain Eukaryota; kingdom Metazoa; phylum Chordata; class Mammalia; order Rodentia; family Octodontidae; genus Octomys; species Octomys mimax. Next base: position 7,492 of record NDGM011222422.1, read on the forward strand.
ATTACATGTTTTTAGCCTAGCTTAGGTCTGAGTGAATCTTTTAAAGACATCAATGTACCCATCAGGATCACCTGAGAGATTTCCCAGATCTGACTTTGTCTGTTTTAGGTCACTGAGCGAAAAAGGTATATAAATTCTGGAAGTCCTAGATTGTCCATGTACTGTGTAAAGAGTATTGTTCTTGAAGAGCTAGTATAAACTCAACTATGGATGAATATATCCCTGTAATGGACTATATTATAGCTACTCTAGAAGCCCCATCCTTTAGAATAGAAGGGCAAGAGGGGGAAACCTTATTTTTAATAATGTTCGGGGCAAGATTTTGCTAAGGTTATCTTGTCCTTAGGTTCCAAAGGTTGGGGAAAAGCCTTGGGCTCTGGGATAGTGAATGTCTTAGGAGTCTGAGGTACCTGGTTTTCCTATGGCTCATATCTATGTTTTCAAACTAAATAAGGACTATCTCTTAATGAAAGAAAATCTGAACACATGGCATTTCTGAACCATTTTTATTCTTTTTTAACAGTATCTTTTTATTTGTAAATAATAACAATATTAACACTTCACTCTGCATTCCATTTTGGCTCTAGGGGGATAAGTAGGCCACATCCATGTGTGGAAAAATGTTAAGTGGTTCTTTTTCAGTCTGTGTCAGACATCTTCCAATGCTTAACAATGTACTCTAAGGGAGTAAGAGACTGACTATGAGCGTTTCATGTCTAAAATGTGAAAATAAGTGTTCTTGTTTTTGTTCTTTTCTTTTTGGACATCCCCTCCTTATTTCTAATTGATTTCTGTACCCCCAAGCCCATCCCACTAATATATTCCACTCCAGGGCAGCTGGATGCCATCTAGAGAGATTGGAAGACAAAATTCAACCAGCCTATCTACCCTCAAACTGGTGCACAATTTCATCCTCCTATGAAGCTCATGAACTATGTACTCATTCCTTTTGGATATGTATAAGCATAAATTACAATTGTACTAGTGTCAGCAATGTCTGCAGAAGGAAATATAACTTTATAATAAATTATTGCATATATAAAAGGTGAGTTAGAAGTAGAGCCTTTCTCAGGCTGCAAAGCAGATCATTTCTAGAGAAAGAACAATGGAGTTCTGCCCTGAGGAGTTTTGCCCTGTACACTAGCACAAAGACCTCTCCAGACACTTGTGTACTAGACAATGCTTTATTTAAATTTTGAAGCTTACAGGTTAAATTTCTATTTTCATCTAGCAATCAAAATTTACATGTTGGTGAAAGCACATCAGTTAAGGCTGACTAAAATCTTTTCCTTACTCTTAGTTAGCATATGTAAGGCAGAAATCTAAATAATTCCCCTGATGGCTGCTGTGAAATGCAAATTCTCCTAAGATGACTGGGCCTAATTTTTGAAAGGATAGTAATTAAGTGGTTCCTCTTGAAAGCTTAGGAGAATTCCTAGTTTACCAGCAGAGAGATAAGTACTATAGATAAGTGGACATTTACAGTGAACAGGAGCCAGTTTCCAAGGAGGAAATTTTGAGTATCTTTCAGAGAGTAAGCATGGCTAGGACCCCTGAGTTGTTTGCAGTTTCCATTGGCCCGCACAACCAGAGATCTGTCTCCAAGAAGGAATCTAGCTGTCTCTCTGGTCAACATTATATCAGGCTTTGACTTTAATGCGATTCATGAGAGAGATGCTAGGGAAAACTATCCTCTGATTTAGAGTGGCAGCTACTCTAAGACCATTTAACTAGTTGACAGAATAACCACTGTTTGTCAAAGTTCTATAAGGAACAATATTACCTAGCATAGTATAAATTTATGGTAAAGTTTTTGGGGTCCACAATTTATTATCAAAGTATTTTTCTTATAGATTTAAATGGTAAGTAGACCTAAGAGAGAAGATGCAAGGAAAGCGATCCCCCTTAGACTAAATGTGTTTTTGTCATAAAAGTTAGCTCTCTCTGGTGTCAATCACAAATCAGTTCTGTGGACATTATATGTATTTTCCTTGTGGGTACAATTCCAGATGTCTCATTTGACCCAGAGATGGGGTATGTGTCTTTTCTCTAAAACAATTTTTTATCTTTAGCATTTCTGTGGGCTTCACTTAGTTGGAACAGTCTAGAGCTTTTTCTAATTTTACATTCCTCTGAAAAGGAAAGTGCACAGCCAGAGTGATAGCTTGGTGATCTAAGTGCCTGCCTGCCTGCCATGTGCATACACCCAGGTTTTTAATCCCTGGTAATGCATGCCATGCCAGCCATGCATGGAATTGGCCAGCAAGACAGGGTGTGGTGGCACATATTTGTAATTTCAGTGCTTGGCAGGTTAACAAAGGAGGATCACTATGAATCTCAGCTGCATAGTGAGACCCTGTATTAATATATATATATATATATATATATATATATATATATATATATTAAAAAAAGAAAGCACATTGAGGTAGGAAAAATTAGGAGTGAGGCCAGAGCTGAAACTGAAATAGAGCTAGCCTGACATTTCTTCCAGAGTATAGAGGAAAATCAGAGCCAGTCTGCTCCAGTGAAAGCAGTCCTCCAAGTCTGAAGAAAGACCACCAGCTGAATGTCATTTTTAAATGGTGGATGGAGTCCTGAGTTTTATTATATAGACATGTGTATTTTCTAAGTCTTAGCTAGATATAAAAAGACCCATTTTACAGAAGTTTATACTGAATTCTACTAGAGTTTCTCTAATGTTACTCTTCTCAGTGCTATTGTCTAAAGTTAAGTGAGGAATACCAGTACACTTAGCAACTAGTTCAGATGCTATATATACAAGAACAAAACAGTAACAAAATGTCCCATTAAAGATATATCAGAACCTTATAACCTGCCTATGTTTTCATTTAAATTTATCACTATTTTAATAGAACTATATGAGATGAATCATAAGCAATTATAAGCATGAGCAAAGATGCATCGAAATTTGAAGCACAAAAACTTGTTATCTAAATGAGACCCAATCCAAAGTCTATGAAACAAAGTGAAGTCTTACCTGCCTCCAGTCATCTTGGTGGAAGAACCCCAAATGATATAGGGAAATGAAACCTCAACCTGAAACATATCTGGGGCAAGTTCATGTTCTCTAACATCAAAGAATAAATTTTAGGAACAATGGAGTTTAAAAGCACAATATATTTATTGAGGGAGAGAAAGCTTTTGTCTGAGAGAGGCACAGAAGGAGACCTGAATGGGTTGCCAAGGAACCTGTCTTTTCCAGGGATTTTTATAGAACAAAACCGTGAGGTGAGGTGCTTCTAGGATGAGGTGAGGTGAGGTGCTTCTAGGATGGACAACTTGGGAACTCCCAAGATGGACATGAGTTAGGACAAAATTATGGTCCACCAATAAGATCACAACTATAATTACTCAGGTAAAATTGATTAAATCAGATCAAATGGGGAAGTGATTCACATAGAAAGTGGGCATGAATGCAGAACAGAGCCTCTTTCCATAGAGGGTTGGATTAGTGAGTCTGGCTTTTTTCTGATGCCTATATATCACAAGGGAGATATGTGGCTATATATGTTTAGTCTTTTGTCTTAAGGACTGCCCTACAGCAAGAGTTCCTGGCTCTTCCACAGTTGCAGGGCATCTTGTATTTATATTGGGTCCTTTGAAGGCCTATCCCTGTCTGACTGTCTATAATATTTCTGTTTAACTTAGCTGCCTATAACAATAGAATGTCTCTGGTTTTGACCGCCAGAATTGAAACAGATGGCAAGAGAGACAAAGAGAGAAAGATAGAGAGAGGGAAGAAGACAGGGAGAGAAAGAGTGAAATGAGAGGGAGATAGGGAGAGGGAGAGAAAGATGGATAGGGAGAGAGAGGGGGAGAGGTAGAGAGAGAGGAAGACAGAGACAGACATTGAGAAAGGCAGACAGAGACAGAAAAAGCTAAAATAATTACGTAAATCATACTTGCTGCAGATGCTTACTAAAAGTAGTTTCAGAAAAAGAAATATAAAGGTAATACTTAAGAGCAGAAAATTTCTGTGAATCATTGTGTTCAGCTTCTATGATTTCACACAGAATTTGGGGTAGTATAAAGAAAGTTATCTCTAAGTGACCCATTTAACTGTAAGATTAAATGCGTCAAAATTATTTATCAAGAATAGAACACATAAAGACAATAGAACTTAATAATCTCTTTAAATATGGTGAAAAAAATGTTATGATGTAACAAAGTTACACACTTATAATATTCAAATAACGAAACTTACCAAAAAAAAAAAGGGTATACAGATAAATGTCCTTTTTGTATATTTGTATTCAAAGTGTTTAGAATAGATATATAGTTACATTCTCTTAATGAATGGAATGGTTTG
>NDGM011222431.1:317-11632 GCA_002564305.1 Octomys mimax
AGAAGTCCCCACCCCATGACTGCATGAGGCTTTGGGGGGACAACTAGATACAAACCATAACAGTGGCTGAGGCCTGGACCTTGGCGTTCTTAGCAGGCTGCTGGACGTGGGCCATGCTGCCATCACTTTTCAGAGAGGGCCCCTGGGTGCAGCATGTGCCCTCCCCCTCCTGGGGTGACATTAACCACAGGAGGCCTGGAGAGCAGCCCGAGCCTTGCCCTGCCCTGCCACGGGCAACAGAGCAGAGGTGGGACCATTTGGGACCACGGTGGTTGGCTTGTAGGGTACAGAGAGGCCAGGACCTCGTGCTCCCCAGAACAAGAGAAACAGCAAATCCACCAGCACCACACTGCTCTTCCACAGGGCCCTGGAGAGACTTCAGGTCATTGTCCTGCCCGGAACACAGTGGTCAGGCCTGGCTCCGAGACAAGCATCACCGCACACTGATCCGGGTGGGAAAGAGTTGCGAGGAGAAGTGAGTGTCTGCGGCCCCTCGCAGTGTCCCGAGACTGCCCCTGAGCAGCGAGGAGCAGCAGGTCTGCAGGGACGGGCAGAGCGCAGACACCCCACCAGGGGGCAGAGTGTCCCTGGCCCCCTGCAGGGAGGACGCAGCTCCGAGGGCCGTGGGAGGAGGCAGCTGCAAACCCAGATGAGGAACAGGCCAGGCGGTGAGAGGCACCTGTTCCCCAAGGCGTCATGAGCTGCAGCCGGGAGGCCGCTCAGGGGAGTGACTGGGTGATCGCTGGACACAGTGTTGGCCCCAGCCAGGCCTGGACTCCTGGGGCCACTGTGAGGGCTGTGAGGGGACCACGGGCCAGGTGAGGACATGTACAGAGCGCCAGCGTGAGCTCTCCAGAACGTGGAGTGGCCATTTGTCCCTGTGCTTGGGACGGCTCGGGCACCAGGGCAGAAGCAGCGTGCATCCCACGTACACAGCAGGTCCTGCAGGTCCCCAGAATGGGCTGGCTCTGCTCCTTCACGGGCTCAGAACCCTGCGGGACTGATTTCCCTTCTTTTGCGTTGCCCTCACGGGTGGCTGGGTGTGTCCCCCAGCCAGGTGTGCACTGCGGAGGAAGGGAGGAAGGGAGACCCAGGGTCAAGCCAGCCCCCAGCCAGGGCTCCGACGCTCCCACCTCCTGCCCGGCCTCATGCTCTGGGCTGCCCTACACTTTCCAAAAAGCAGTGCAAGGGCAGACAGCACCTCCCCGGAAAGGGCAAACCCCACACATCCCTGAGCCTACTGCTGCCCGCCTCGGCATCCTCCCCAGCCCTGAGCGCTCCATGCTCACCCCCAAGCATGAGTGCTCCGAGCGGTGACCTTGCCTCAGGAGATGCCACAAGCACAAGCGCAGCTGGGCAAAGACACGACTGCCAAATGCCACTCTCTGGCCACAGGAAGCAGGGAGCCTAGGTGGAGGAGCTGGCAGGTGGCACAGCGAACAAACGGGGGTCAGAGCAGGAGTCAGAGGTGCTCAGAGAAGCAGCAGGGTGCAGGCGAGTGCTGGTCACAGCCCGGGTGGGAACCGGACCACATGCATCCACGTGGCTGACCGCGCAAATGGATGGGAGGGGAGAGAAGTGCAAGAGGCCCGCTCACAGGGACGCCCCTCCTCCAGGAGCTGGACAGCACACCGCCCTCCGGTGAACGGGAGGCTGAGACTCCACCCTGAGGGACGGATTAGGACCGGGAAACACGGTGGCCTCTCCAGCAGACGCCGGCAGAGCCTGCCTCTGCTCGTCCGGAGGGCTCACCTGACCGGGACGTGTAGCTGCCAGACTGCCCTGAGGACGCATCGCTTCCATCGGGCCTCCTCGTGAGTGAACACACCTACACCCACTGAACCCAGCCTGCCTCAGCTGGGGTTCTGGCACAGCAGGCAGCACCCACAGGACACCAGTGACTCGGACTCCATCCGGAGATGGCATGCCTGTGGGCACCAGCTTCAGTCCTCCGTGGTGGCAAAAGTACCGCAGCAGGGAGGCATCCGCAGGAAAGCAGCCCCGGGCCTGTCCGCCCTGTCAGTATTCTCCACCAGTGGAGTGGTGCAGGCTCGGCACAGCCTTCACAACTTTCTCTATGTCTAGGTTTGCAAAGACATAAAAAGCTTAAATGTTATGGTAAAATGGAGGAACACTAGAGGTCAGTAGCTGCTAAGGGCACAGGAAAGGACTTCACAGCGATGATACTACTCCGCAGGGTGCTGGCCACACGTGCAGACTCCTGGCATCGTGCACCTGACCTAACCGGGGCCAGTGCTAGCGCTTGGGCAGGTTCTGAGCTGTTGGAAATTTGGGTCTCAGCATGGCAATGTCAGGACATGGCCAGATGGTTAAGAGGCATTGTGTCAACAGAGGGGTTTAGATCCCAGGGCTGTGGCCTCAGGGGAGGGGTTCCGGTCACTGGGGTGTGACTCAGGGGAGGGGTTCAGGTCAAGGGTGTGACTCAGGGGAGGGGTTCAGGTCACAGGGGTGTGACTCAGGGGAGAGGTTCAGGTCATTGGGGTGTGGCCTCAGGGGAGGGGTTCAGGTCACAGGGTGTGGCCTCAGGGGAGGGGTTCAGGTCACAGGGGTGTGACTCAGGGGAGGGGTTCAGGTCACTGGGGTGTGGCTCAGGGGAGGGGTTCAGCTCACAGGGGTGTAGCCTGCAGGGAGTTTCGGCACTTCTCATGGGCCCCTGCTCTGTGCTCTGCAGAGCTCCTGATGGCTACCACGACCTCTCCCTCACCACACAGGCCCACTATGGTGAAATCCCCCTTTGCCAGTCAGGCCCCACCAGAGCTGACCGAAAGGTCCTGCCCTTGAGCCTCCAGAACTGGGCAAAGCAAAGCTCCTTTCTTCCAAGACCCCTACAGTGAGGAAGTGGACTGCACCCCAAAGACGGAAGTACCGAACTTGAGTCTGGCGTGCACTGCAGACACTGGGAGCCCAGGACGCATCCCTGCGGGGCCACCAGCTGTGACAGTTTCCTGCTCTGTGGGGATGTGAGTTTGGGGAGGGCAGGCAGGGCACTCTCCGCATGCTCGTGCTGTGAACTTGAAGCTGCTCTCCAGAAAGCCTATCTTTAAAAATATGTGATTTAGTAAATTCGCAGCCAGTTTAATTCTTTCCCAAAAACCACAACTGCTGAACAAAAAGACCTTAGAAACTGGCAAGTCAGTGTACACTAAGCACATTAACAGACAAGGACAGAAACACCCGCCTGCACCACCCTGGCCAACGGTGCTCTCAGGAGTGCTGTCACTCCACAGGAAAGCATGCAGCTGAGCCCACCTGTGTGACAGGATGGGGAAAGGACACCAGGGAAGTACTTGCTGTCCCCACTGCACTCCAGGGAGCCTGCCAGCTGGCCCACCTGCCAGGGACATGCCACAGCTTAAATATCACCACTTTAGCAAAACACAACAAAGTATCACGAAATCTGGATCGCTCTTCATGACATAGAGGTAAAGTGTTCTGCATTATTGTAGTTATTTATTTTTTAATGTATTTGGTTGTTGCAGGTCTTCACTAAACAACTCAGACACATGGTGATCCTCTTGATTTCAGCCTCTCCAGCATTGGGATTACAGGCGTGCGCCACTACACTGGGACTCTGGCTGGTTCAGCACGCCCAGGGGTGGGACTGGCATGGTATGTGGTGCTGGGGATTGAACTGCAGGCCCTGCGCTTGCCTAAGCAGGTGCTTAGTCTGCTGAGTTATCTTGCTGGCCCTGTTCTGCATCATAGAATTTGTCTACTGAACAGGAACTAGGAAACTAAAGCACGAGGCTGGCTTTTCATGCCAGAAGACTTTCTAAAAGAGAAAGAAAACATTCAAAGAGAGGGCATCCTCGTCCTGTGCACTCTGACTCCACCAGGAGGCTGGATTCAGGCAGCCAGGACACTGTTTTCCCTCCACAGCTGCTGAGGGGCTTTCCACACGAGCATCTCCTCTACGTGGAAGCCCTGTTCTAGTTAATCTGCACAGGAACGCAAGGGGCCCTGGTTCAGTGTCACTTAGCCCTAGGATCACTCGGTTCCACCTGTGATCTGTGTGCCTGGGGCCACCTTGGCTAACCCTGTAGGGCCATCGGATGGAGCTGCCGAATATCCGGGGCCTCCCTCAAGAGTCAGCCATCACATATTCATGTTCCTGGTGGAGTCGTTCCTAGTTCCTGTTGCCGAATATCCGGGTTCTCCCGCAAGAGACAGCCATCGCACATTCATGTTCCTGTCCCCAGGTCCCTTCCTGGTGGTGTGAGGACAGGGGACCCCTTTCAGCCTCTCACAGAGATGCTCTCCCCAGGAGCTGTGTATCAGGGCGCCTCCCAGCCCCGTGTCAGCAGCCTGTCACCCAGCCCGCAGGTGGGCTCTCTGCAAGGTGTGCAGCACCCCATGCAGGCTCTGGGGCTGTGGGCACCTCCTGTACCCTGGCTGTGAATGCACATAACTGAAGGAGTGGGAGAGGAGGGTGGGCTTGTGAAGTGCTTGGTACAGGAAACCACCACAAAGAGCCTTTTAAAGCTTTATTCATCTAAATCAGGAGAGAACAGAACGCAGCCAGGTAACGCTAGACAGTGGGACACAGCTGGCATCGCCTCCTGTCAGGAAGCCCCCAGCCACCTGCGCCACACACAGCATCCATGCAAGCTGCTGTGCCCTCTCTCTAGGTAGATGCAAATTACCACTCGCTAGCACACACTCAGAAACCTAACACGGCCACCCTCTGCCCACACAGGGCGTCCCTTGGGTCTTGTGCTCACACGTAACATGCAGTAACCGGTCCCAGGCCACTCTGTCCCCTACTTGACCTCGGCTGAGGTGGAGGCCGGGATGAGCTTGGGCTTGGCCTGCTGGGGTGGGGAGATGTCGGGGATCTTCTCCCCGTGTTTGTACACACTGACGGTGACGTCGATCTTCTCCCCACCGTACTTGTTCCGGACGTGGATGCTGTACTTGCCGGAGTCCTCTGCAGTCACTCCCGTGATGGTCAGGCTGACATACTTGGCCTGCTCCACCTTCACGGAGAAGTGCTCGCTGAGCTCGATGTCCTTGTCATTCTTGAACCAGACCACCTCGGGGTCTGGGTTCCCAAACACTGTGCAGGTCAGGTTCAGGGTCTTCAGACGGGCAGGGAAGGTGGGAAAGAGACAAGGAAAGCTCATGACACTGAGGACGCCACGCCGTCCCTGAGTTACTAAGCTACGCTCCTAGCTGCAGGCACCAAAGGGGGGTGGGCAAAGAGGGGCAGAGCCAGGGCGCTCGGAGAAAGGCCGGTGAGCATCAGGTCTGCTCGCCCGAGTTTCCGCCCAGGCCCAGCTGGCTGAGGGTGCACAGCAGGTGTGTGTAGCCTGTGCCCGAATTGCCCTTATACTTAGACTACCAGCCCAGTGAACACTTTGCCTGACCCTGGTCCACTGGCCACTGGCAGTGTGCACTTGACACTTGGCTAAGACCTCTGGTGGCCGTACTGGGCAAGAGCTGCCAGCCTCTCAGTTAAGTCTTTTGTGAGATCCAGGCCAGCTCCGTCACGGGCACCACCAAGGCAGGGCTACACACCTGACTGGTCCTGCCGCGTCTCTGCCTGTGACGCTGAGTTAGCACTGCAGCCGCAGACCTGCCCACTGGCTACGGGTAGGACTGTGCCTCCTTCTCCTTCCTCTGCGAGCCCCCAGAGCCAGGTGGCCGGGGCCGTGTGGCCCCAAGGGGTTTACCCTAGGTCCTGAGTCACACATCTTTCCTGATCTCAATGATGCCGCCTGAGGATTCCAGGCACCCAGGCTGTGAGCAAGCTAGGCAGCTTTGGAGGCCCCGGATATTCGGCAGCTCCATCCTATGGCCCTACAGGGTTAGCCAAGGTGGCCCCAGGCACACAGATCCCAGGTGGAACCGAGTGCTCCTAGGGCCGAGCGACACCAGGGCCCTGTGCCCAGCCCCAGCGAGGCTGCACTGCACCCAGCATCCCCACCGCATCCCAGCTCCAAGTACGCTGTCTGTATGGCTCACCTTCCCTTCCATGATGGTCACCACATCAGGTAAGCCACCAATCACCTTGCCACGATCTGGAAGGGGAAGGAGCGTGAGGAGCTGGAGCATACCACAAGTGGGGGGAAGGGCTGTGCGTGGCCCCTGTGGGCCCCGAAGAAGCAGGAGGGGCCCTGAGAAGAGCATGTCCACACCCAGCCAGCAACATAGGCAAGGAAGAGTAGCACTGCAAATGGCAGGGCAGGACAGGGTGAGGACCTTGTGAACAGGGTCAGAGTGGGGGCAGGCGAGGGCCTGTGCTGTGGGCTGGTGGTTGGGAGCTCAGGAGCAGGAAGAAGGCTCTGGGCAGGGGGTGGGCAGTCACAGCCACAAGGACAAGGAAGCTAGGCATGGTGCAGGCTTGCAGGTCAGGGTCCAACACCCAAATCAGTCCCCCGGGATATGGGGACCCCTCACCCGCCGGGACAGGGCCCTCATTACCCAGCGCACACTTACTCTTCTCTGCGAAGGCAGCGGCCCTGAGAGGCACAGGGAGGACAGAAGGAAAGATCTGAGAGATGCTGCCCCTAGGGCCACAGGCGGGCACCGAGGGGGCAGCTCCAGGGCCGCCCAGGACACCCACACCCTTGGACACACTCATGTGTGTGAAATGGCTTAGTGTTCACACACACCCCCACACATCCAGCTGGCCCTAGAGTTCCAAGGACAGCCAGGGCAAAGCCAATGTAACCTGAGGAGTTGTTAGTGCTGCCTGGGGAGCTGTGACCAGCAAAGTCTGTCTGTGCTTTGGACCCACGCAATTGCTTTCAAATGTTTCATCACAGGTAAGTCTGGGGAAAGGGACCCTGTACCCATGCAGTGCCAGCTGGGCACCTGCCTCGTACCAGGGTACATCACCCACCACCCATGTGGAGCTGGGAAATCCCTTCCTCCAGGAGCTGCCAGCCCTCCGGCAGATGCGGAGGGGGAAAGATGGAATTTCTTTCCCAATTCACCAGATAGCCTGGAGACCCTTGGGGTTGTTTGTTTTGTTCTGTTTGTAGCGCCAGCTCGGATTCATCTCACTGTTCACCCATTCTGCAAAGATGCGCTGAGTGACCAAAGCCTCGCTCCCCCTGTGAACACTGTTGGCCCCAGACACACAGCAAGAATTCCCAAACCGTTCCCTTAAAAGTTGCTATGTGATTAAAACGATTCCAGAAATGTATCACTCTGTCTAAAGAGCAGCTTGAGAGCGCCTTTCTACTTGGGAAGCTGGTCTCCTGGGTCCGGGATCGCCGCAGCTGCTACTGCACCCCGGGAGGGCACATGTGGGGGTAGTCAGGCGCTCGCACCTGTTCTTTCACAAGAGACCCCAAGTCACCGAGCCCGTGCCCCATGCAGTGACAGCCAGCGGCACAACACGTACTTGAGTTGCTGGAATTCCGCGAAGGCCTCATCAAAAGCTGTAAGGAAAGATTTCTTGCGTTAGCCATGGCTGTGATGGCCGAGTGCTGCCTGTCCACTCAGACGTGAGAAGCCTTCCTCTGAACGAGCATCTCAAAACTAGATGTTTGGTCTCCTCTCCCACTGGCACCTGAACGGATCAGGAAACACTAGAACGTCGCCGCGCACACGCACGCGTCCCTTACCTTGTCCCGACAGGTCCAGGGAGCGCTGGTGGTTGTCTTTGCCATCAAAGATCTCAAAGACGTACTTGCCCTTGTCCTTCTCCGTGGGCTCGCAGATCTGCAGCCAGGCCATCTCCTCACTGCCCCCGACCCGCATGTGCTCGCTGGAGGAGATCTTCGCTTCTCTTTAAAAAGAAACAGGATGCGCTCAGCTCGCAGCCTCCTCCCCACACAGACTGCTGCGTGGCTGGCTGGTGGGAGCCCCACGCTCACTGAGGCTCTCCCAGATCTGCTAAGCAGATCAGAAACTCCGACCTGAAGCCTCCTAAAGCAAGGTGATGCTTCTAAAAACATATTGTCACTGAATACACTCTGTCACATGTAGACTTCAAAATACGCCATAAGATACTGGTGAAGATGTGACTTCCGAAAAGAATAGAAAAAGCAACAGTGACGCACTCTGGCGACTGCACTTCTGGGCATGCGCTCCAAAGAGCAGGACGCAGGGCTGGCAGAAGCGCGTGCACGCGAGCACCGCCGCGGGAGAACCGCCAGCCGGGAGCCCATGCACGGTGCCGGCAGCGGCCAGGCCTAGCAGGACGGAGCCTCTGCCGGCCGCACTGCGGATTATGTCCAAGAGCCCACACTGCGTAACTCCGCAGTTGGATAAATCTGACACTCGGGCAGGCAGCGCCACTTCCTCTGCAGGGCGCCCCTGCTGGACGGAGAGGGAAAGTCGCCGTCACGCGCAAGCCTGCAGTTCGCGGTGAGACTCCCAGCTGGCCCTGGATCTGAGGGCAGAATCCGGGGCCGCCAGAAGGCTTGTGGGGTCCTCAAGCAGGTCCTCGGACGCTGGTGACCCCGCGGGAGAAGCTGGCCAGGGCACCTTCGCACAGACACATCAGCGTCCGGCGAGCAGGAAGGGCCGCGGGGTCCTCCGGAGCCTGAGAGCGAGGAGTCCGTCGGCGTTCCAGGCTGGATCAGGCAGCTGCGTGCCGAAGCACCACACATGCCCTGCTATGTCTCTCTTTGCCTCCTATAAAGACACCTAGAAATCGCTGCCCTGGCCGGGATCCTCGGGGCTTTCGGGGTCGACACGTCAGCGGTGGAGTGCAGCTCTCGGCACGACGGATCAAGCGCACCTTCCAGCAGGAAGTGAGCCCTTTTCCTGAAGGCCATCTCCGCACAGCTCCTCTGCCCGCTCCCGCCTCAGGCAGGGGAATTCTGGCCTGCCTAAAGCGGCTTTCCCCACCCCGGGACCTGTGTCACCCTGCGCTTTCAACAAAGAACAATGCTCCCCCTTATGCCTGCATCCCGCGGGTTGTATTCGCTCTCTGGACCCCACTCCACTGAGCATGGGGCACCCTGGTGTCCACCACCTCCCGCCCCCTGGGCCTGCAGCAAACCCATCCGAAAGGGCCACACCCAGGCTACCTCTTCACCCGCAGCTGTTCAGAGGAGAGGAGAGGGCCAGGGCTGTGCGAGGTGAGGAGCAAGGGAAGGCAGCTGATGACGCTCCCCGGTGCTGCTCAGCACCACACGCAGCTAACAGCTTAGAGAGCAAGCTGCGGCCGGCCAGAGGACTGCATCTCCGTCGTACAAGTGCTAAGGAAGAGCTAAGGAAGCACTAAGGAGGTGCTTGTGTTGGGAGGGAGAACACAAGGCTCACCTACTAGCAGCATGCCTGCTCGCCGCCTCTCTGTCTCCAGTGTCCTTCACTGGCCCAGCCCCCCTCCAGCGAGGCCCACAGCCCATGCCTGTCTGTCCATCTACCTGCCTGCCTGCCCCTCTGTCTGTCTTCCTGCCAGCCTCTCTGTCTGTCTGTCTGTCTGCCTCTCAGGCTGCTTGTCTGTTTCTCTGTGTGTGTCTGTCTGTGGGCCTCTCTGTCTGCCTGCCTGCCTGCCTGCCTGTCTTCCTGTCTGCCTCTCTGCCTGTCTTCCTGTCTGCCTGTCTGTCTAGCTGCCTGCCTGCCTGCCTGCCTCTCTGTCTGTCTTCCTGCCTGCCTCTCTGCCTGTCTGTCTGCCTGCCTGCCTGCCTGTCTGTCCACTCCCAGGAAGTCCACTGCTTCCCAGGAGAGCAGGGCTTGAGTCGGATTGCTAGCATCTAGCTCCTGCTCTTCTGTGTGACCTTGAGCACAGTGATTTGTCTCTTGCTCCAGACCTCAGCGTCCACAGCTCTAGAATGGGGCAGTAGCACCGAGTCACAGGGCATTCCAAAGGTTGCTGTAGAAGACATGAGCTAGAGTACCCCACAGGCCTGTGCCCCAGTGCAGAGGGCACACATCTGTACACCTGCGTGTGCATGTAGGCGTGCACAGGTGTGTGTGATCTCCACAGCTTAGGCCCAGCACAGAGTGAAGCAGACTACCCCTGGCACGGCTGCACAGACAGCAAAGCACGGACACGTGCTGCAGGCTTACGTGAGACAGGCCCAGGTATGCCTTGGCATCCCCCACTTCTGAGCAGACCTCACAACACACACAGAGCCTCAGAGGTCAGTTGGAAACCCACCTGGAGCACGCAGCCTATTAGACCCGCCATTTGCTCACACTTTTTAAATGAATACTCAAACTGAGAGTTTCCCTTCGAGAATGTGGGCAAGTGCAGTGGCCAATGGCAGGGTGTGGACTAGGGTCCCTTCTGAGGGGCAGCATGCTGGGCGTGCTTGCCATTGACACCGGTAGCCCCCTGGCCCTGCCTGGTCCATGTCAGGCCTGTCCTGGGACCAGACTCCGACTCAGGTGCCACTCGGCTCAGCTGGCTCCAGCGCCAGTGTGTAACTCAGACCTAGAGGCCAGGACCCCAGGAGGACAGGCCCTGCGCTGTGATTGCAGACATCTCAACTTGGTCACAGTCACCTGCCTGTGTAGGCAGAGGCTGCCACAACTGCTCAGATGGCAAATCGTCAGGGAGCGGGCAGGGCCAAGACCCAGCCGGCTGCAGCCACGGCAGCTCTCGTACTCACTTGTGGTACCAGTTGACTTTCATCTCCTCCATAAAGTACTTCATGAAACACTGGAGCCGGATCCCTTCCGGGGTGCAGAGTATCTTCAAGGGAGAGGCAGAGATGCCTGCGGAGAGGAAGAGGAGGCTCAGCAAGGCGGGGTGCATGTGCCTGGGTGGGTGTGTCCGGGACACCCACATGCCCACACAGAGCAGGGGTGTGTCCACCTGTGCCCCATGCCCACTCATGTGCAGTGTGGTCTGGCCACCAGGCCGTCTCTGACTTCCTTTGCTGCACGTATTTATTTGTGATGTAAGCGTTTGCTGCTCCAGAGTGACTTGGACAGCCCTCTTTTACTAAGCATCAGAGACAGAACTTTTAAAAAGAATCAACATCTGTCACCTAACAGCCTGGCTTAAGCAAAACAGACAAAATCGGGCATATGACAAAGAAGCATCACAAATTCCAGTTAACAAACTTGGATCTCAGAGCTGTAAGCATCAGGGCAGGGGATGCTGTAGGAGACAGTGATCCAGAGAGATCAGGAGAGGCCGGTGGTGCGGCCAGGTCCTTCAGGATAGGGACACAGAAGTGGGGGGAGGGGCAGAAGGAACCACAGTCGTGGGGGAAAGTCTGAGAGAGAAACGCGCGCTGCAATCAGGGACCAACTTCAGGCTGAGCGGACTGGGGCGGCCATGTGTGGTGAGCGGTCAGAGGAGGAGCGTGGGAGCAGGGTGTGCTTAACAGTGAGCGGGAGGTGGAGCTGGCCCAGGAAGGGAGCCTGGAGAGTTCCCGGGA
>NDGM011222432.1:478-12283 GCA_002564305.1 Octomys mimax
AGGCCACTATATACTGGTTAGGGGAAAGATTCAAGAGGAAGAGGTAACACTCATAAATATGTACTCACCAAACACGGGAGCACTCAACTATATAAGACAAATCTTAATGGATGTGAAAAATTTAATATCTAATACCACAATCTTAACAGGAGACCTTAACACCCTCTTATCCCTAAAAGATAGATCCAGCAGACAAAATTCAGCAAAGTAGCCGACCTGAACCAGAGCTTGGAACAAATGGACTTAGTGGACATATACAGAGTGTTCCACCCAACCACAGCTGAATACACATTTTTTCAGCTGCACATGGGTCATTTTCTAAAATAGAACACATACTAGTCCATAGGTCATGATTAAGTATATGCAAGAAAATAGAAACTATCCCATGCATGCTATCTGAATACAGTGCAATGAAACTGGAAACAAACCACAAAAACAACCAGAAAAACCCCATAAATACATGGAAATGACTGTAAAACAGTAAATACTTAGTTCATTTTTATTGTTTAAAGAGAATAAACGTAGTAAAAAACTTTAGAAGTAATACAGAGTTTCACTAAACAAAACTATATGAATTCAACACTGGTTGTTATCTTGCGCAATGTTGGCTTCAAATTAATAATTTATATTACCAGGTATAAGTATGTAAAATTGATTAAATAAAGTTATCAAAAATTGCAAAGAAGAAAAAATAACTAAGCACTATCTTTCAATAGACCAGCAGAAATCAGCAGTACAATTAACCAAGCTATTGTGTATATATACATAACTATAACTTTTTTCTTTCTTTTTTTTTTCTTTTGTCCTTTTCCTCATCCTAGTTGTTCCTTCTCTTTGAACAGATTCTTTCCCTTTTACAGTATCTGTTGTACCTTTCAGATTTTATTTACTCTTTCAGGTTTTTGCTCATGTGAGTCTGATTTATTTTACTTACAAGTATGATCTCTCGCATCCATTTACCTATAAAAGCCTTGAGTTTATCTTCCCTAGAGCTGAGTAATATTCTATTGTATAAAAGTACCACATCTTTTTTTAATCCATCCCTTGGCTGATATGTATTTGGGGTGTTTCTAAGGTTTATCTATGACAAATTGTGTGGCTGTAATCATGAATACACACATATCATTGTGCTATGATGTTTTCAGTTCTTCTGATAAAATACCCAGGAGGGAAATAGCTGAATTGAATGGGGCCCCTACTACTAGAATACATAGTGTCCTACTTTGTCTAAACACACAGAATATACAATGCTGAATGCACTCCTACGTAAATTATAGACTTCTGGTGACTGACACTCCAGGTTAGGGTCATCAGCTGGAGCACAATCGTCTCTGGGGCCCAGTGTGCAGCAGCAGAGCAAGCTGAGCACGTGGGTGGCGAGGGCTATCAGCAAGAACACTGTGAATGTGAATCCACCTTGCTGCAGACCTCAAGTTTCTCTTATCAAACAGCCTGCTGTTTTTTAAACTAAAAAAGTCACAGAGTATATATTTGTCTTCGGACACCAAAAAAAGCAGCAGGGAGGTAGATGAAACCTAATACTATGGTGTTCTAAGGCTTGAATGAAGTATATCAAGGAGAAGCAAACAGTCGAATCAAATACACTGATAGGTAAGGCTATATGTTAGCTGATAATCAGCGGAATTTTCACTGATAAAAATTCCTTTTTTTTGTATAGTGGGGGCTTGATGGGATATAAGAAAAAGGAAAAGAAAGGAGAGAAAGTTACTCTTTAAAGGAGCTTTGTTGATAAAGGGGGGAGAGAAATGGGGAATTTCTGCAGGGTTATATAACAATAGCAGGCTTTATTAAAAGCAGGTGGGGCACTATAGTATTTATGTAGGAAATAAGATATTTATAAGATATTTATTTTAGACAGAAGCAAACTGCTGAGACAATATTCATGAACAGTTTAAGGTATAAGGCACATAATTCACACACATGGAAGACAGCAGTAGACAGGGATAGAGTCAGCCCATCGTGACAGGGCAAAGATGAAGTATACAGGTATAAATGTGGATATGTTGGACTATAGAGTGGTGAAAGCACATAGGCGTATTCTCATTATTTGCATTTTCACCATAAAATAAGAAGCAACCTTATCAGTGTGTGGATGGTGAAAGACACTTCAGAAAGTGTGTTTATGGTAAGCCTAAAAGACCAAGGAAGTATAAAATGTTGGAAACTATATAGACCCAGGGTCATTTGATATTGGGGGTTATAAATTTTAAATGAGTGTGATTGCAATGAATCACTCTGGAGTTAAGGTTAAATTAATATAAAAGTTGAGTTTTAAGAGAATCAACGTGTTATGAAATGAAAAGGCGAGCTCAGTGGATTTTTGACCCATTGATAGGAAACACCAAGCTTAACTGCATTGATAGGAAGCTGGTTTCAGTGTATTAATGCCTGAAATCAAGCTTAGGGATGGAAAGTGATTATTAATAATGATGTGCAGGCATGAGATGAAGTGTGGGCTGAGAAGGCTAAACTAGGGCTGAAGGTGCACTGGCTGGAGGCCAGGAGACCTAGAAAGTGAGAGGAGGTTGGCGGGATGGTGTGGATGGATAAGGACATTGTAGAGAGCTACTCTACAATCACACTAAAAGAGGTGACCATGATTCAGGAGCTAAAATCCTCAAAAAAAATTAGCAGGAAGTTCTGTGGGTGGTTGTGACAGAGAGGGGTAGTTAAGTTAACTTCAAAACTGGCTTATTTTGGGAAGAAAATAGGATATTGTTCATGCAGTGTTACTGTGCATCAAGGCAGGCACATGACACCCCTAAGGTTAGGGATGAGGAGCAGGAGAGAAAGGCATCAGTACTTACCAGTGACTCTAACAGCGAAGCCATCCTCCATGGCCGGGTGCAGCCATCACGGAGAGCAAATGAAAGGACACAGAGAGTTCAGCTCCTTAAGGGACTTGGATGGTGACAAGCCCGAGAATTAGTGTAAGGGTGGAGGAACATGGCTATACACTAAGCTGAGGAGCGGGTTCTGGATTGAAATCGGCAAGTCTATGCTTACACCGAGTCTATGATACATAACTCCCTGCCACTAAGTGAGTGCTTCTGGCTTTTCTTTACTTCTAACTAAACTCACACTAATATAACAAGCATTGTGCTTTTCAGCAGGACTGAATCAACTGGATGTAATTTTGAAAATAGTATTCTGACTGCTCTGTTCTGCAAATGATAGAACATGGGGCAGCCGAAGTTGACACAAAATTACAATGGCCAGGAATTCACTAAAAAATGCAAAAGTGTAATTCTAAGACGTTTTAATTTTTTTATCATTCCTAAGGCAGTGTGACAAATTCCTAGACCAAAAGGCTCAAAACAGCAGAAATCATCGTTCATGCGTACATAGGCTAAAACCTCCAAACTGGGGTCTTTTCTACTCCAGCTTTTGGAAGGCCCAGGTAGTCTGGGTTTGTAGCAGTAAGATATAGTTGATGCTTCTTTTGCCTGGCCACTGTCCCTGTGTCTGGGGCCCAAATTTCTGTTGAATTTAAAGGACACTGGGCAAAGAGGGCCCAATGCAACCCATGACATTTGGCCAGATTCTTTGCTTATTATTTTTATGGGGAGATTAAATTTGCTTATTTCTTAAAACCTTTATTATCCTTTCATAACAGTACACATGGTACCAACATTTTAAAGACAGTTCTTATATTTAGGAAAAATTAGCCATGGAACACTTAATTTTTAATAAATGTTATTTGCTTTTAATTTGTAGAAATGTTATTCTCATAAAAATATCATTCCAAAATAATTTGAACCTGTCCTTATTTGAATTAGTAGTCCTAATAATTAATTTTGTATTATTTTAAAATTTACTTTGGGATGTTGTATGTTTCCTTTCTTCATGACTTCCTAACTCTTCCTGTAGCAGGAAATCAGCTTGTGTCTACTGCTCCACATACTTCACATCTGCTCCAATCCGAAAGATGCAGAGCAGCAGCCTCCCTATTCTTGGATTGCTCCTGTGTTTCTTCGTTTGTGCACTGAAGGTATTTCTGATTCCTCCACGAGAGCTTCTTGGTAAGTGCGTTAGGAAATCTGTCCCTGCTCCTTTTGGTCTGCCATAAAGTTTTCTCCCGGGAAATTCTACTGTTACAAATCTAACTTTTTCAAGTGTTCGAAGATAATCACTAAATAGATGTATTCTTAAATGTGTCAGGGGAGAAAACAGTGCTTTGTGGAGAGACAGAGTGTGGAGTATGTGGATTCAGGGAGCTTCAGGTCTCAGTGATCAGGAGAAAAGCAGCAGTGGAGGGAGAGATATTGAAACAGTGCAAAGCTTCTGTTACCGCTTTCCCTGTAGTTTTCTACAGAGAGAGTGAGAAAGCAAGTGGAAAAAGGCCTTGTAGTCTGTGGTAAGCACTCAAACTTCCTTCCGTGGCCATAAATTTCTCCCAAATGCTAAGAACCTAGTCAAATTTGGCAAACCAGCTGAGTAAAAAGGTCATCTTCTTGCCTAATGGCAGATTCAGTAGTTTTTAACCACACAATTCCCTCTATGCTCATAATTGTCCCTTGCAAAAAATATAGTGTTACAGCAGACTCATAAAACTGCTACCTCTGGAATAAACAGGAAAGGGCAGTCTCCTTTCAAAACAACGCATGTGTCAATAGACTTTAGCTTCCATTTAAAATGGAAAGTGGTGATTCCACTAACAATGCAATAGATTTGATAGAGTGCCCACTCGACCTTTTAGTGCACAGATTAATCTGTTTGCACCCATTTAGATCGGCATATCTTTCATACTGTAGATACAAATCTGACTTTTACATATATTTACAGTTCCTGAAAGAAGTTGCAATATTCAGAGAGAGGGGGAGCTTAATAATGACTATGTTTTAAAGTAAACTTTTCATATTTTCCAACCTGAATACAAGTAAAAAGAAAAAAAATTCAGTGCATGATGTAAAGACTGATTTCATCTTTTAAAATGAAAGAGAGCTTAAATTTACCTCCACTTGGAAGTTTACGAGAACATGACACTTGAAATAAAATAGGAATAACAGTAAAAATCCATGTATACAAAACCTTTTCAGTTAGGCAGGTGATAGCAGGATATTTCACAGAAATATGTATTAGTCAAAAACCTATATTTTAATGGAAAGATAAAGAAACAGAGTTTTACATTCTGTGACTTCAAAAAATGAAGCATGAAGTTTTAAAATTTTTTGTTCATTTTAATGAGAAAAAAAGATAAAATAGCAATGAGACAGATTCAAAACAGGTTAGTATGATAGTTACAATAATTAATACATTGCATATCATTGTCTAGTTATGCAGAGGACAAGATGTAGACACGATATTTTGTGTAAACAATATTAGTACAAAACTATCTTCTTAATGAACTAAGAGAAAGTAGCTGTGTATCTATCCTAACTATCTTATATATACAGCATGAAATTTAAGGAGCAGATTAACTGGGTAAAGGAACATCCCAGGGAACCCAGTCTTTGGAGAGGAGAGGGTCTCAGAGTTGCATAGCAAAAACAAACAGAAACCACCCTCCCATGGAATACAGAGGACTGGAAAACATGGAAAACACTGTCTGCCTTAGAGTTTTGAGATCCAGGTCAAGTGGTACTTTGTGACCAATTGTTTGTAGACACTGACAGTGAGAACTCTAGAGCTGGATCCCTCACCTAATAGCATTTTCACAGATTGCTGATTGTGTGAGGACGTTACTCACCATTTCTTAGCTTGTTTTATCTATAAAATGGTGACAGTCATACTTAGCTTATGGGAGGAGAGCTACAATATGTGGTCCCAGCGCAAAGATGTGAAACTTTCTTGGTGCCATTCAAGATAGCTGGCAGACCCTGGGCAGCAGGCAGCACTCTGGTAAGCTCTGATCTTTCTTAGCCCCCAGTATGCAGGGGTGGAGCGCCTGCTGTTGCAGGTCCAACCTCTTCAGAATTTAGTAGCACTCTGAGTGGTCTGTGGGGTGCAAGAGACATGTGACCTGTGGGCCCAGCACAAGCAGACGCGGAGCTTTCCTGGAGCTACTGAAGAACTTTGGCAGACTCTGGGCGGCCTGCAGGACTCTATCTGGGTGATTAGTGGGGCTTCAAAAATGCCAAAATGCAGAAGCAAAAGACATTCTCAATCCTCCAGCCACCCAGAACAAAGCCAGGAGATAAAGACATACAAAATATGGTAACACACACCTAAAATTTCTGAACTGATAGCAACTAAAGTAAAGAAACTGCTCCATCAGGTTATAGAATAAATTAGATCAGAAATAATCTCTTAGGACAAGAGAGAAATGACAACAATCATGAAGCAATTGCTCAGCTCAGCTAAAGAAAATATAGGTAAAAAAGAATAGAGCACAGTAGAGAAATGATGAAAACGCTGAGTGAACAATGCTAGAAAGAATTAGAATGCATGAAACAAATTCAACCAGATATTCAGGAAATTAAGAATTCCATGGAAAGCTGGCAGAACTGCGTGAATGAAAGTGAAGACAGACTTTCAGACCTCAAAGAGTGGTGCAGGCAGTGAATGGGAAAGGAGAGATCTTTTAAAACTAACAAGGAACAAGGAAATAATTCAGAAGCTAAAAATGATGAATGAAAAATAATACAAGAATAACAGATGTTAATGAAGCTGTGGGAGACAGCAAAAATGACATACCAAGACTATTTGCAAAAGTACTAGCAGATAATTTTCCAAAAATGAGGAAAGAGCCTGACTTGCAGATAGCAAGGCAAATGCAATTCCAAAAAATATATAATCACAATACATCTACAGCTCAGCACATAATAATAATGAAGATCTCAGAAATATAGCAAAAGAATTAGGAGCAGCTAGAGAGAAGAAATAGATCACCTACCATGAAAAGACCATCAGAATCATGGCAGATTTCTCAACACCAACCGTCAAATCAAGAAAAGTCTGGAGTGAAGTATTTCAGGTGCTGAAAGAGAATAACTTCTAACCCAGACTGATGTAGCCTGCAAAACTATCTGTCAAATTCAATGGCAAGATAAGATTTTCCATGACAAAGAGCAACTAAAGAAATTCATGACCAACAAACCAACCTTGCAAAGAGCACTGGTAGATACTCTACAAAGAGACAGACGTGATCACAGATTCAAGAACAACAACAAAACCCCCCACACAACAGAGCAAGTAATTAAAGAGAGGGAAGAAGGAACCCATGGCAGGAAAATGACATGAAAGAGACAAGCCAGTGCATATCAGTTATCACCATAAACGTAAATGCGCTCGACACACCAAATAAAAGAAACAGACTAACACAGTGGATTACGAAACAAAATCCAACCATGTGCTGCACACAAGAAACACATAGAACTCAAAAGGCAAATCACAGACTGAAAGTTAAGTAATAGAAAATAGTCCTCCATGCCATAGGAAATCAGAAAAAAGCAAGGGTAGCTATACTGGTTGCTGACAATATCAACTTCAAACCAAAAATCATTCAAAGAGATAAACAAAGTCACTGCATACTCGTTAAGGGAAAACTGCAAGAGGAAGTTGTTATTAAATACGTATGAAATGCCAAGCTAAGTCAAGAAACTATACAAACTCTGGATACCCCAAGAATGAAAAACAGAATTGAACATATAATAATAATATATGTCTCCAAAGAAGGAGCACCAACATATATAAGACAAATATTAACAGACATGAAAAACCAAAGGAGCAATAAAGCGAATAGTAATGGGGGACTTTAAGTGGCACTGTCACAAACAAATAAATCAGCTAGGCAAAAGATCAGCAAAAAAAAATAAAAATAAAAAAATAACAGAAGTAAACCAAACTTGTGAAGAAATTGACTTGAAAGACATTTGGAGAGTGTTTCATGCAGCAACAACAGGATACACATTCATCTCAGATGCACATGGCTCATTCTCCAAAATAGGTGATATTCTAACACACAGAGCATTCCTGAGTCAATGCTAAGGAATTGAAGTTATCCCAAGCACAGTATGTAACAACAGTGCAATAAAACTGGAAATTATAGATGATGGAAACACTATAAACACATGGAAATTAAATAACAACCTCCTTCACAATCAATGGGTCACAGATCAAATTAAAGAAGAAATTAAAAAAAAAAATTTACAATCAAACAAAAATGCAGTTGCAACCTACCAAAACCTGTGGGATGCAATGAAAACTGCCTTAAGAGGAAAATTTATAGCAGGAAGTTTGCACATTAGGAAAACAGAAGAAGCCCAAATAATCAATTTTATGCTACACTTCAAGGTCCAGAAAAAGAAGAGCAAGTGAAGTCTAATGCTCAAAGAAGGCAAGGAATTGTAAAGGTTAGAACAGAAGTTAATGCATTGGAAATGAAGAAAATACACAGAGAATAAATGAATCAAATATCTTGTTATTTGAAAGAATAAGTAAAATTGATAAGCCCCTACCAAACCTAATAAAAAAAAGAAAAGATAAAATGAAAATTCACGCAAGAATGAAAACAGCAAAATCACTACAGACTCTAGAGAAATTCAGAAGATAATCAATATCTACTTCCAAAATCTTTGCTCTCACAGGATGGAAAACACAGAGGAAGTGGACAGTTTCCTAAATACATATGAAATGCCAAGCTAAGTCAAGAAACTCTACAAACTCTGAATACCCCAATAATGAGAAACGAAATTGAACATATAATAATAAAAATAAAAACTATCAACAAAAAAAGATATGTCCTGATGGATTCAGAGCAGAATTTTGTAAGAAATTTAGAGAAGATATAATTCCAACTTTTCTCAAACTCTGCAATGAAATTGAAAGGGAAACAATTCTCCCAAACTCATTCCTAGAGGCAAGTATTACTCTGATTCCAAAACCAGAGAAAGTTCCAACTAAAAAAAAGAGAACTACAGGCCAATGTCTCTAATGAATATAGAAGGGAAAATCCTCAATAAAATGCTAGCAAACAGAATGTAGCAAGTCATCAAGTGCATTGTACAACACGACCAGGTGTGATTCATTCCAGGAATGTAGGGAGGTTTCAACAAGCACAAATCCGTAAATGTAATACACTACATAAATAAAGCCCAAAACAAAAACCACATGAACATCTTAATAGATAAAGAAAAAGATTTTGATGATGTTCAACACTCATTCATGACCAAAGCCCTCAGAAAATTGGAATAGATGGCCTATGCCTCAGTCTGATAAAGGCAATTTCTGAGAAATCAACAGCCAGCATCATACGAAATGGTCAAAATTGAAGGCATTCACTTTAAAATCAGGAACAAGACAAGGATGTTCACTGTCTACACTTCTATGCAATATAGTCATGGAAATGTTAGGGACAGCAGATAGACAGAAGGGAGAAAAAAAGGAATAAGGACTGGAAAAGAAGTCAAATTATCATTATATACAGTTGAGATGATACTCTACATAGAATACTCCCAAAACTCCATCAAAAGTCTTATACATTTAATCACCAAATTCAGCAGTGTACCAGGATAGAAGGTGAAAACCCCCAAATCAGTAACACTTTTGTACACAAACAGTGATATCACTGAGAAAGAAACTAGGGAAGCCATACTCTTCACAACACTGAAAAAAATGGAATACTTGTGAATCAGTCACAAACTGGTCATAAATGATTTATTCAGTGAAAATTACAGTACTCTGAGAAAAGAGACTGAAGAGGATTTGGGGAAATGGAAAGATATTCCATGTCCCTGGACAGGAAAATCCTACATTTTGAAAATGGCCATACACCCAAAATTGTTATACAGATTCAATACAACCTTGATTAAAATGCCATTAGTATACCTCACAGAGTTGTAGAAAACTTTCCTCAAATTCATTTGGAACCAGAAGAGACCTGGGATATCAAAAGCAATCCTGAGAAACAGGAAAAGGCAGGAATTATCACAATCCTGGATCTGAAATTATAGTATAAAGCTACTGTGGTAAAATCAGCATGGTACTGGCATAGAGACAAACCAGAGGATCAGTGGAA
Organism: Octomys mimax; assembly: GCA_002564305.1. Lineage (NCBI taxonomy): Eukaryota > Metazoa > Chordata > Mammalia > Rodentia > Octodontidae > Octomys > Octomys mimax. Next base: position 10,458 of record NDGM011222432.1, read on the forward strand.
CAGATTAGAAGATGTGACACAAGTGAAAAAACACTCAGTCACCTTATCTTTGATAAAGGGGCCAAACATGGTCACTGGAAGAAAGATAACCTCTTTAATAAATGGTGCTGGAAACACTGGTTTTCCACACGCAGATGGCTATAACTAGAACTATGCCTATTACCATGCAGAAAACTACAGTCACAATGGATCAAATATTTATTTATTGTAGTATTTTTAATTTTAATTTTATTTTTTTACTTTTTAAATGAAATAAAAATATATTAAGTTCATAACTTTCATACAATTGATGACATAGAGAACAGTAAAGGTTGTTGTGCATGTCACATATACACACTTCAAAAAGTCTCATTGAATTAAAAACAAAATGAAGGATCAAGAACAGTGGTCTGAAGCCTATTCATAGGATCTTAGGATTTAACAAATAACAAGAAATGTGAGATTTCAGACCACAGCAGTGTTGACAACAAAATGATAAATACAAAAGCACAGATTTTCACATTAAAAACAATAAAATCTACATAACCAAAATGCAAAGCTGAGCATTAATACAAAAAAGAAAAAAAAATCAAAATCAAGAAGCAAATGAAGGTCTATCAATTAAATACCTATTTTAAAGAAATATCTAGAACATAACACAAAAAGTGATATTTACCAATAAGATTTCATAGTTTTCTTATATACTTCTCTAGAATTAGAAGAGACTTTATCATTTAACAATGGGAATGTGGGAGCTTCTGCACTCTTCTGTGCCCACTGCACCAAGCACAGGCCCACCATGTGAGACAGACCTTTTGCCGTGTTCTACAGGCTTCCCCCATGCCTCCAGAGCCAGCCCAAGACTGTCCTGTGAGTGAGAACTTCTGCTGAGCTCTCAGGACCATCCCAGATCCGATCAACCCCAGGCCCTGCAAGTATGTGGGAGAGCTTCGGCACTCTCCTGTCACTCCCCCATACACATCCAAACCCAGCCTAGGCCTGGTATACAGACCCGGGGTGAAACTCTGCAGCTGAAGTCCCTGCAATGAGACTAGGGTCAAAATCATGCAGCTAATCCAGGAACAGAACATCTTGCTAGAGGGGCAAAGCAGGCACATCTCCAAGGGCATCAGCAGGAAGGAGATGAGCACAGAGGCAAACCCAAGCCAGGTACAACTGGATGAACTAGAACTTGATATATTGGCACCTGAATTTTAGCAGGTGCTAAGTTTACAACTGCACCAAAGCTCTACACCAAAGGTCAGTGGATAGTGCTATACAGCTGGAAGTCAAAGGATGGAAAACAATACTACATGCCCCAGCAACTCAGAAAAAAGCAAGGATAGCAATCCTGTTCTCAGACATTCCCAACTTCAAACCAAGAATGATCAAACGAAATAAAGAAGGCCACTATATACTGGTTAGGGGAAAAATTCAAGAGTTAGATGTAACACTCATAAATGCATACGTACCAAACACAGGATCATTCAACTACATAACACAAATCTTAGTGGACATGAAAAAATCTAATATCTAATACGACAATCTTAACAGGAGACCTTAACACCCTGTTATCCCAAAAAGATGGGTCAACCTGACAAAATATTAGCAAAGATGCAGCAGAACTGAACCAGAGCTTGAAACAAATGGACTTAGTGGACATATACAGAGTGTTCCACTCAAACACAGCTCAATATACATTTTTTTTCAGCTACACATGGGTCCTTTTCTAAAATACACCACATACTGATCCATAGTTCATGCTTAAGTATATGCAAGAAAACAAATTATCCCATGTATATTATCTGACCACAGTGCAATGAAACTGGAAATAAATGACAAAAGAA
>NDGM011222481.1:0-23792 GCA_002564305.1 Octomys mimax
ATTGGACTTGTAGTGATCCGCCTGTTTACAGCCTCCCAAGAGCTGGGATTACAGACGCATGCCCCCTGAGCCCAGTCTCAATCACCACCTCAGCGTGCCCCGGTGTCGGGGCCAGCACAGCAGGCCCGGGGATCGAACTCCAGGCCCCTTTGTCTGCCTAAGTAGGTGCTTTAATGCGCTGAGCTATTTGGCTGGACCTAGTAATTTTTTTGTTTGTTTGTTTTTAATTTTATCTTCAAAACATTCTGCACATGCTTCTTTCTTCTTTTTCCCTGCCCCCATCCCTCCTGTTCCCCCTCTTTTGTCCCTTCTTCTTCTCCTTCTTCTTCTTCTTTTCCTTCTTTCTCTTATTTCTTCTCTGCCCATGCCAAAGTTTATGGCAAAGACATTGCAGCCCAGGGAGAAAAGCTGCCGGTAAAACTCCTGAACCTGTAAAGAGAACAAAGAATTTATGGTAGATGAATCCAGTTCTCCTACCCTGGAAACCAGCCAGCCTGGTCGATATATAGATCTACTCGGCTTTATGCACTAAATGTTCCTGAAAACTTGTCTATAAAATAAATATTTGTATACAAAACTCACATATTCTCAGTGCCTTCCTTTGTGATTTTAGAAATGTACTTCCACACACAAAGAAAAATGTTTGCTCCAATATTACAAAATGATGGTGGTGTAGCCAAATGTGTACCTAAAGGAATATTCTGACTTTGTCAACAGCTCTCCTGCAGGTGCATCAAAGGGACAACTGATCCATCGGATCACTGCTCCTCCTGTAAAAGCACAACTATGTCAAAACACATGATCAATTCTCTTTCAAATATTTAAACAGCGTTCCTAGGCCTTGATGCGGAGTGTTTAATATAACCCAGAGGAAATGAATGAAAATACTTTCACAAGAGTAGTTGAGCATCCCTGCTTGGCAGTTAACAGTTAAGCTGCTGGTACCCTTTTATCTACACACTCCTTCACTAATCAATACAAGTTTGCTCACCTTAACGAGGATTTAATTGATAAAAAAGAGATTCAGTGTCTCTTAGTTGATCACAACAATCACAGTGACACCTGAGATAAGAAGAATGTTTTTGGTACTTCCATATAACCCTGAAAATTTTAAAGGAGACATCAGATATAAAAATTAGAATGTAGTTTCATTGCACATAGATACAGTGCAGTGAAAATTGAATAATATGGAAGAATCTTGATTTCCTTTTTAAAACTGCATAATAGTATCAATTTTATAGTTATCATCTATGGGCTTGAATATTATTTTACTCACATGTTGTCTAATTCAATCCTCATCAATCATGATATTAGTAACCTATATTGAGCCTGAGATATTTTTAAGTCACTTATTCAATTGTGAACTGTTGTAAAGATTTGAATAATGATCCTCAAGGCAAAGAATATGTCCTTTTAGCAAAGCAACTTACTGTGGGCCCTCAAATACATGTATATGTTTAATGACAAATATATGAAGCCACAGATCAATATTTATCAAATGAATGAATACATGCAAGGAGTGTATAAATGTGAATGCCTGCGTGCATAATGCGCACCCAGATTCACACCAGGAAGATTGTAGTAACTGCGGTGGCCAGTACAGCACAATGCGTTGTGCCTAGAAAGTTACCATCCATAACCAGTTATCCAAAAGTGAAGAAACAAAAACAGTTAAACACAACAAATTCCAAAATAAACACTGCTTTGTTTTTCCTATGATGAATTCAGCAATTTCCCAGAAAAAAATACTTATTTATTTAAATAAGAGCTATTGGCTTTAGAAATTGTCCTTTAAGTCAAACTCTTCAGAACAGAAATACATGCTTTAGTGGCTATAAATCATATTATTTCTAAAAAATACATCTACTGTAATTATAATTATGGGCAAATTTTGGCAAATTTTCCAATATAGTGTGAACACGTTCGTATTATTACTAAGACATTTGAATTATTAATAGATCTATTTTTAAAAGAGTTGACATTTTGGTTGGTTTTGAATGGTCTTTAATGGAGTGGGGGGTTTGCATTCTGGTTAGGTTGGCAGGCCAATTTACAGATTGGAGTCTTAGACACACAAAAGCCATTAGCAGCCTCCTCTGAGAATTCCCAGTGAGGGACCCTTTCGTTACCACTCTTGGTGGCAGCTATGGTTTCTAGCCTTCTGTGCTCAGGGACTCCCTAATGAGGTGAGGACTGAACTAAATGAAAACAGCGTAACTCTTAGGATTGGGTATGTTTGGCTCTAATTCCAATTTCTTTATTTATTCTTTCACTTAATAAAGATTCATTTACATTGAGCAGACACTAGCCACCAGCCACTTTCTTAGATGCCCAGACACAGGCCAGTGATTCTCAGCACACAGATCAATATGCCAGCATCCCTCCTTCCTCTTTGCTGGACCCTTCTCTGGGGAGAGGAGTGGGAAGAGCTTTTGTTTCAAAAGCCACACCAGCAAACTACATCTTTCAGCCAAGGTGGAGAAAGATCCTCTGCATTTTCTAAATTACTGACTGGTAAGGTACGGAATTGTGTTTCTACTGCTGACTTTGAACAGTGCAGTAAGGGATGAGTAAGGAGAGCCCCACCCACTCCCCTTGGCTGTGACTGTCCCAGGACAAGCCATCCTGAAAACTCTGCCCCAGAAGCATTCTATGGCTTTTAACTGAAGTAGGCCCTGCCAGAAATTTCAGAGAAATAAATTCCTCTAGGGCCAGCATTTAGTAATAATGGAGGAGAAGAAGTATTCACTTTCCCTACCCCTTGGCTGAGACTCTCTCAGGTAAGTTCCTCACTGTCTCCCAGAGGCTGAGAGGGCCCTGAGGCCTGCTGGTCCACCATGCTGTTGGCTTCCTTCATTTCCTGTCTCACATTCTGACTCTTCAGTAAGCATTTCCTGCCTTCCAAATAGGCCAATAAAGCTCAAATCCCTGTTTCAGAGTCTGTTTCTGGGAGATCTAAGACAAAGACAAAGGCTTAGTGTTTCCAGTCCTCTTTTATGAAGCAGAAGAACATTTGTAAAAATGTGTTTTGCTTATCCAAGACACAGGCCCCACCCCATTAACATAGTCTCTGTAGTCTTCTCAGAAATGAGCTTTTTTGCTGCACAGCCAGCGATTGAATTCAGGCCCTTGCACTTGCCAGGCAAGCGCTTTTTCAACTGGGCTTACTCCTTGGCCCTGAAATGAACTTTTGTCTTCTCCCTACTTGTACACTCAAAGTCCTATGGTCAGGACAGAATTTGAGGATTAAAAAGAAGAGATTTAGATTTGGTGCCATCTATGCTATTAATGTTAAAATACTCTGTAAAACAATCCCACACCTAATGTATCATTGATTTATAAGGCCAGGATTATTCTTTAAAAACAAGTTCAGGGCTGGGGAATAGCTCAGCAGCATAAACACCTGCCTGGCAAATGCACGGTCCTGTTCGATTCGATCTCTGCTACCAAAAAAAAAAAAAAAAAAAAAAAAAAAAAAAAAAATCAAGTTCACAGGTATGTTAATCAAGGGGCCAGCCAGCCAGCTCAGCGGATTGAAGCACTCGCTTAGGCAGATGCAGGGACGGGTGTTCTATCCCACACTCCCACCCGCCCACCTCCCAACCCCTGATTGCCATGCTATCCCCTCTCCGGGGCACGCTGAGACTGGGCATGGTGGTGCGCACCTGTAATCTCAATGCTTGGGAGGCTGAAAATAGGAGGCTCGCTCACTCGCTGTGTAATGTGACCCTGTAGACCCTGTTCTAAATACATAGAAAAATAAAAACAAACAAAAACAAAGGTGTGTTAATCAGATGAAAAGTAAATCTGCCTAAAAGCTTAGGCACAGTGTCTTACACAGGAAAGCGTCCTACAAAGGTAAGGAAGGTAGAGGTACGGGGAGTGAAGGCTGTTTCCAGTGCCGCCAGCGGGTCCTAAACGTGAGCTCATCTGTGAACAACAAAACCCATCAGATTAGAAGGAAAAAGTCCTGCTAGGCAGGAGAAACCTAAAATCTCATGTTCTTGGATTTGTTTGACACGAGGGGTACAAAGACTCTGTTATTCTACTGTGGGTATTGAGTTTGGGGGAGTATGGATGAAAGTAGGAAAAGATAGAAGTAGTTTTGGGAACACAGATGGGAAAGTACTTGAGAAGATTCGAAGAAGAGAAATAGGGAGAATTGGTGAACAAAAAAGATTGCACTCAGACCCTCAAGGTCAAGGTTATAAGGCTTTGTTCCTTTATACCATGCAGAAGTGCCACAGTTTCACCACCCTTATGTCCTGACTTTGTGTCGTTTGAGAGCAATTACATAAATTCTTCAATAAAGAACTCCTGGAAACATTCATTATGTCTCTTCTGGGAACCAGCTGAGGCAGGCAGTAGATTCAGCCCCTGGTGGCATGGCAGATGGAGACAAAAAGCCACCCACTGGCAACCACCCAGCTGGAGAAACAACTGACTGATTGGCCAGAGGCAGCTAGACGTGCTTGCAGGAAGGAAGGGTCTCGCTGTTGAAGTGACCCCATGTTTCATTTCCCGACCCCTTCAGTTCAAGGACTTGGGGATGAGAATGTTCCCAGCCATCTGCCTCTCCATTCTACCCCAAACACACATAGCAATTCACAAGAGTTACATTTCAAGGAAGTTTGCATTGCAACTGAGACATCTGCAAGGTGGCAATAAGGTCAGGGATATTGTATGTATGAAAGTAGAAGAAAGAATGGAGGAGGTGGCGCCTTCTGTCCACTCTCTCCTGCCACCAATGTGGTGGGCAGCAGTCTGGAACACAAAAAGAAGAAGTTAAGTCTTCCTGGCCTGGAAATCTTCCCCCCACCCCCGGAACCAGGGATTGAACTCAGATCCTTGCGTTTGCCAGTCAAGCATTTATCCTACTGAGCTATCTCCCCGGCCCTGGCCTGGAAATCTTGAGAAATGAAAGCCCACTCCTTCTGGTGAATTCCACACCTTCCCACCATCACTACCTCCTCCTGTCTGTCTAGCCCACTAGCAAAGTACTTTTTAACTGAGAGCTATTAAAATGACCATCAGATTGAACTCAGGATGACCTCCCCTAAAAATTAGCCATGCAGTCTCTTTTCCAGTCTGTCCCTCTTCAACAAAATGCCCTCCCTTCACCTGTCAAGGAATTAACTTTTTCAAGAACTGGACTGCTTAGAAGAATCAGTTACCTCATGAATAAGTAGAATAATAAGCCTTCAAACTCATATTTAGAAATACCTACAAAAAGTTATGATTTCCTTTGAGAAACAAAAGACACAGTACTAAAAGGCACTATCCCAGAGCCTTGTGCTGCTTGGTAATAGAAAGCCTGCATGACTTCTGCATATTTCTATTTCCTTATTTGAATAACGGGGTCAGCATTTTGTATGGTGCCCAAGCTGCCCATGGACCTGGTCTTCTTTGAAGCTTCACTTCTGATAGTAAAACACAGAGATGTATTTGCAATCTCCAGGCACATACATTTTACATATTCCTAGAGATTTTATGATGTGTGAGGTCTTCTTATGGCAAAACCACTTCTCAGTAGCAGAGAAATCCAAAAATGCGTTTCTCAGCCAGATTCATCTGACTCAACCCACATATTTAAGGGAGAAATTGGGTAGAAAACTTCAGAAGCTGTATAACCCAAGAAAACTTGCTCGTGTTAAAAGTTCTATATATTTTTAAAGTAAAAATGTATGCTCAGGAAAGTTACTTTGTGAAGTTGAACATGCAAGAACAAATAGCACTTGGGGATTTTGACTAAGAAGGGACACTAGAGAAAAAGCAGGTTCAACAAAGTCCTGAGTCCAGGGTTCATGGGCATCATAGAGATTCAAAGTTGATTGATTAGGCTGGCTCTGCGATGACAGAATGCTAGTTATTCATCTTAGCACTGTTTGACTCTCAATTATCCTCAACAGTAAATAATCTATGGAGGTAGTTATTAATATGATTTCCATTTTTCAGATGATAAGTGAAAATTCACGTTGAATTTCCTGGCCAACACATTAATCTAGGTGTGTCTGAACTGAAAACCACAGTAAGCCTCTCTACCAGTCCTTCAGGACACCCTGAGCTGCTGAGCGGGGCTGGGCAAGCTTTCAAAGCTAGGACAACAGCAGAGTACGCAGACAGTCCCTGTCTCATAAAATCTCCTCCAGTCACAGTGGGTGCCAGGCTGGTGGCTTAAGGTGACTATCACATGTGGAGACTCAGTAGAATTTGAGTTTGCATAAAAAGGAAGATCAAAATCAAAGTGTACGCCTTTCAGATTGATTCAAAGTCCTGGGACTCCCTCCCTCCCTTTCCAGTCAGATGGGGAGCAGGGTGAATCTGGGCGCAAAAAGTGTTAAAAGGAAAGGCCTCACAAAAAAGAGCTTGAAAGCAGAAGCACCTAATCTTATGTCACCAGATACTGCTCCGCGTGCTCTGTGCCTTCAGCTTCATCGCAGCTGTCTCTTCACTGCACGGAGAGAAATAAGATCTGCCCACTCAACCCCGCCAGAGTGCTGTAAAGTAAATGAAAATGGGTGAAAAGTATTTAAATCTCATTGAAATTGGTTAAATAAATTCAGGGTGCTCTTTTTATGTATTATTACAAATTATCATTGGTATCATAAGTAGCAGCCATTCAAGAGGAGCTCTACTCCGTCTCTAAGCAAAGACTTCTTTCTGCCACCCACTCGATGGCTTTGATGAAACTGCTCTTCCATTTGTAAAGAAAACCAGCAACTGGCTCCAAAACTATTTGCTTAGGATTATATTTGAAATGACACATCCCCGGCAAGTTCCCACTGCATAATATACTTCTCGGTTCTACTCCTATCCCTCTGCATATTCACATTTCTTTCCTTGGTGTATGTGTGTGTGTGCGGCCGCATTTGGAATCCAGACTCTCCTAGGACTGAGACAGAAGAAATGAATGCATCCTCAGGGGAAATGCTAAGGCAGTGACAGGAAGAGGATTCGAAGGTCTTGAGGGTCACCCAGTATTATTAAGCTTAACGCAGAGTCCTCCCTTCCACGCAAAGAGAACCAGCTGAAACTAGCATCCCCAAATTTAAAAGAAATAAAATTGAAAAGAATGTTGTATATACAACTCTCATGTTAAAATAGCTCAGAAAGAAAGAGAAAGGCATTTCCAGAGAGAAAATAATTTTTTCCAGAATTGGTGCCTAGGCTGCCCAGCCAAGCTCTGTACAGGATGCTTTTTAACTCAATTTGATCCCCTCTTTAAATTCTGTTTCTGGGGGCAAGGAAAAGCTTTTTTGTTAGCAGAGTCAGGCAGTACTCAGCTTCCTGGATGGTCTGAGGCTTATGAAAGTGTTCCTGTTGCCTTTCATGTCTCCGTCAAACCGTACATTCTCCTGATTACCCCGAATTACAATGTTTGCCGCCACTCTCTTTAATCAGATTTGAGCAATTCTGTTTAGTTAAGAAAAAAAAATCAAATGGAATTTCCCTTTCATAAGATTTTGCTCTTCCTAAGAGAAGTAAATTCTGTTATCCTTCATTGCTCCCCATGAGAGATTTTTCTTTTAATGTTTTGAAGCCATGATTGTTGCATATCAAGAGGCTCAGTCTTGGCCCCCTGGTGGTGGGTTGGATTACTTTGCTGATTTCTTACCTGCAGTGTAAGACTCCCATGTAGATTAGGACATGGTTTAAGAGGAATTATCTCCTTTTTTTAATAGATCACATACTGAGCCTCGAGCTCCAAATTCAACAGAAAATCAAGCTAATTGTTCATTTCTTCCAGGATCTCCCTGAAGGCTAATTGACCTCTGCAGAGCGACTTCTTAGTAGGAAACTAAATAATTAAGCTGAAGGAAATACATTTTGTTCACAATTCCAGTTAGAAAGGGTTCTTTTATGTGATGAGATCATAACAGTGGATACATTTTATACCAAAGATAAATGCACCTTTTCCTCCAGCCTATTTAGAACTCGTCATTTCAAGCAGGACACACAGCCGAATGAGTATTTGCTGTAGATCAGATCTTTATCCGTCAAGTCATCATCGGGACATAGTCTCAACTCAATTGGATTCTTCCTCATGGAATCTTCCACCTGTTAGGCATACTCTTACGCTGAAAGAATGACCTGGAAGTGTACAATGTGAACAGTTTTATGAAATGATGAGTTTGGATGTTTTCCCCATTGGTATATTTCTTCTATATGATTTTAATTTTCTGTGTCTAACTGATTTTGCTGTAAGTTTTTAACAGGAACCAAGATTTATACTACTTAAACAATAAAAACAAATGGTACTCACAATTTCAGAAAAGCTTAATTCAGAAAGAGCACAGGTCAATAGTCCTAACGAGGTAGTTATACTTCCCATATGTTTAAAAGCACCTCAACCTAAGTATCATAATATGTAGAGTTTTCAAAATATAGCACACCAAAAGAGAATTGGATATGTGCCTCCAGTATAGTAACAATTATTCTTTAAAACTTCAGAGGCCATGATATTTCCTGGAATCAATTTCAGTTTAAATCTATCCAGTTTATGCAATTTTATCCTAACAATTATAACCTCTACATGGAGTTCGGCCACTAAATATATCAAGGTGCCAGAGAAAAATGAAATAATGTTCTCCCACATGGCCTTAGGCATGGGAACTCTCCCCTCAGCGAGGACAACTTTGCTAGCTCACTACACATCCCTACCCACCCCCCAAAGTCTCTAATTTGTAAATTGCTGAATCAGTTTGTGCGCATTTGGAAAATTACTGCTTTCCTGCAATTTTGTGTAAGCTATTGCTAAATTGTTCTGTTGAATGTTAGTGAAAAATTATATTTTTAAGCCACCTCTGAATCCTAAAAGCCCGTGGCACAGTATTCTGTGTATGTGGGCAATTTAGCTTTATTAAGCAGCATGACATAGATGAAGCCAGCTAAGAGAAGCTGGGTACAGCGTGTGCCCCAGAATCACCAGCCAGAGAAGCTAATCAGTCTCCATCCTGATTTTCTGAGAGCTGAATGGACACCTGGTGAGGGGTGAGGGGGTTCTATTCTCAGTGATCCCGGGGTGGATCTGACTCCCTATTGCACCTGGATATTATTAGTGGGATTTTTCTAGGCAGTGGAAGTTCACAGACTAACACTTAACACACATTTATTTCCAAACTCATTTGCATTCAGTCTTTACCAAATCACCAAGTATAGATTCCTTTTTTCATAAAGTAATAAAATTACCAAAAGAGCTTGAGTCCTCTAACCTGAAAACAAAATCTGTTCATTTCATTTGGCAAATAGGAACAAGAAAATTCAGCTATCGCTACCAAAATGAGAAAGAATAGACAGACACATATGAAGTTATTTGCTACCATAAGAAGTGATGCTAGAAACGTTTATTGAAATCTGTTAGTCTGTGCATGCCCTCCTGACTTACCCTGACTGTGAGTTTTAGGATGGATAGATTAAGAGGAGACTCACAGAAATGCAAAGGGTTGCCACTTAAGGTGCTGCCACATTTCACTATGAGAAGTAATGTTCTTGCCGAGAAGATGTTTGTCACTCTCAATCTTTAGATACTCAGCCTTCTCTAAGGTTATTGTGTGAATTTAGACACACCATTCTGGAAACTAAATTAGCCTGCATTTACTGGGAAGTTGAATGCAGCCAGCCTAATGGCAGAGCAAGTGTAATTGGTTCCCAACATGTGTCACTGTGTATACTTCTCAAGCCCTAGAAAAGATGCATTATGGGACTAATTTTTAAATGTTAATGGATATTGGACATTTGCCAGACTCCCAGCTGCGCACAAAACACTGAGATAGTAAATAGCTCTTGATCTGTTTAGAAACAAATGATGATGGTTTTTAGAATTCCATGGGACTGACAGAGTGGCAGCCAGCTCCAGCTCGGAGACTGACCCCATTAACGGCGTTGAAGGGAAATGTTCTGATTTTTACCATCAAAATTAAGAAGCGAGGGCATTGTGTTAAGGCTTAAATTATTTTTGATTAATATTAAGGAAAGTCTAGCCCATCACGCCTATTAACCTTACCTGTGTTAGCTCAGCTCCCTGACAAGTGTGTTTGGTTTGTTTGTCTGTTTTCTGTAGGAGCAGGTCAAAATGAGAATGTCTTCATCAATTAGCTTGGGTATAAAAGCTGCACTCAAGCTGACCTGCTCACCTGGGCTTGCAAGGAGAGTGCTGCTGTCCCGCCACGCACCAGGTACAGGGCAAGCAGGATGGCAACAGGTCTCCTTTCACTGGATCTGCTATTCTTATCACTTTAATTAAAAGTCAACGAACAGCAGTTTTTGTAAACCCTTCCTCCAAAAGGTCTTACTAATTGTGTGCACTTGGCCAGCCAAGCTTATGAGAAATGGCATCTTTTTTTCATTATTTGGCGATGAGATGATTTTTTTTTATTAAAACACCATTGGAGAGAAGTGTCTTTTTTAAATATAAACAAGGAAGAGAAATGGAGGCAGGGCACTGCAGCCTACTGTTCCTCTGGAAAGAGACACCACAGGGTGATGTATTCAGCATCTAAAATGCCATCTGAGGCTATCAGCACGGTTTAAATATTTCATCAGCCAAGGAGAATATGAACACGAGGCTCGCTGGTCTGACATCGTGTCTGGAGCTGTGTGAGGAGCACGCGGGAGCTCCAGCTCGTTGGCAGCGCAGTCTCTGGCGCTTGGGGTAAGGTGAAAGAGAGAGGAAATGACAGGAGAGGAAATTGTTGCCTTTGGAATCCGGCAGTCTTGAAAGTAAGACGTTTGGGACTTGGAAGGTTTAGTTATGGTGCTAACATTTTAGGAAATAGTAAGTAGAAATTTCACAAGGCAGCCTCCCCTTGGCAACGTTGGTGGTGGGACTTTCTGAGCATCCCTGATACATCTTGCCTGTATACATCTTGCTTTTATGTCTTAGGAGTATGGAGACGCAAGCTGCACTTATGGGAACATTAGGGAACATTACATGGGAACATTAGGTCTAGACGGGCTGCAGTGCCCTGGAGCAGCCCTCGTTCTTAGAACCAAGCTGAGGTGCAGGAAGAGTGGGACAGGGCGGCTGTATTAGGGGCCAGATGCATGAAACAGAGAGTGAAATGAGGCTGTGCAGCTCAGCGAGACAGATCTCTTTACACGCAACTCTACAAATCCAGGAGAGGGGATTCTCAAGACATACGAAGGCCCGTTGGAGAATGTAAGGGCGCTACACTTTCCCAGTAAGATCATGTATGGCTTGAGCACCCCATTATGTATACATGGGGTCTGGAGGATGGGAAGGACCTCATCAGAAAAGGTAAAAGAAATCACACTAGCATTTCAACTGCCACCATTTATCAGGGGAGCTGGGTCCTCAGAGTTCGGCCGCAGCTTCTCTCCGTGCTTCCTCCCACCCTAATGTTCTCCTAGCATCTTGGTACCCAGGTCTTTCTTCTATGTCAGTGTTAATCCATCGATCAGACCCATGCCCCAAACTAGAGAGATTATGAACATCAGTTAGGTGGGAGGGAGTGAAGCAGTTTGTAACCAAAGGAGCACAGGGTGATGACACTCACAGTAGGACAAGGCGGGGAAGAGATGTCCTGGTGCTTCTCTAGGACCGCCTGCCTCATGGTCTCAGACCTTTCAAGTGGGGATCACAGAAAAGCTGTCACCATCCAATGCAGCTATGTGACATAGGCTGGCCTTGGGTCTGTGCTTCTAATTTTGAATGAGGAAGCTTCCTGACTAACTTGTTTCCTTCATTCCCTCCAGTATTTATGAGAGAGCTCTGTGTGGACTGATACTAAATAAACAGACACTGGACTGAGTGCCTAAGAGAAAAGTACATATTGTAGCTGTTTGTTTTGGAAAAGTAATTTCCTCTATCAGTTCATTTCCATCCATTGTATCAATTCACTTAAGCCACCTAATCCGAATGATATGCTGCATATTAAAGCAGAAATGAAAGGATGCTTCAACTCTCCTGTCTTCCACATTCCTGCTCTAAAAGCTCAGGCCAGGGTGACTTAACTCCATTTTCATAGTTCTCAGTTTGGGATTCACTAATCTATCATGTTACCAGGCTGTACAGAATGGGGAAAAGCCAGCGTTCATCCCTTCAAGCTGTCTGCAGTCATTATGTGATGTGATGTCTCACCCAGGTTGTATAACAATGCGCTGCACAGGGGCTGCTAACAGGAAAACAAGGAGGCTTTCCTCCATGCTGCTACAATTGGTGAAGAGGGAAAAAAGGCAAGATAGATTCAGAGAATGCATGATTCAGGTTCTTGACAGATTGTTACTCAAAGCAGGTCTCACAGATACACCGATTTCAACAAATCCATCTTTGGAAATTTTGTATTTACAGAGCTCATTTCTGCCTCCTTTTAACGTAATGAGGTTTCATAATGAAGTCCAAATACAATCTGATAGAGGAAGGGGCATGTAGTGTTGATTCTAATAAGCCTGACAAAAATCAATAATGTTGTTAGTTTCCCTGAAAGCAGCCTGCACTGGTTTCCAGAACTGTGTTCTGCCTACAGCACAGTATAAATGGTTTATGTCTTTTCCGGGAAATGTCTTCCATAAGGAGAAAAATGATAGAAAATTAAAGAAATTAAGAAATGTTATTAAATGTTTCTTTAGGTTTCAAATGACCACACATTTCTTTGCTTTCATCTTTTAGTCAGTTCTAGGCTTCGGAGATGCCTTGGTGACACCCTGTTCCAGTTCATTTCTTTGTGCCTGCTTCCCCATTGTCCCCCTTATTGTCTTCCCTCCTGCTTTCCCTGTGAGGCCTGAGGAAGGTGCCTTTTAGAGATACTCTTTGAGGAGGGCACAGAGAGCCCTTTGAACCCAGCAGTCAGTGTGGGTGACTGAGCTCCCAGCCATACGGAGATCCACCTCAAAGTGAGGCAAGGTGAACGCCTGTGGGAGAGTCAGGGGGTCTCAAAAGGCCACGGGTAAATTTTCTTTACGAATGTAAAAAGAGAGGTCCCAGCATTCTAAAGGGGGCCTCAGCAGAGTACCATAATCACCCAGACAGTGTCTTCAGGCAGCATGATGGTAAAACAGAAATGTTGCAAGAGATCATGGAAAAAAACACAAGTGAAAATTGTATTAGTCTTTATAACAACAATATTGAGTGTTTACTATCTGTCTAGCAATGTTCTAATTCACCACAGTCCTATTGGGAAAATATTGTCATTATCTTTACTGAACAAATGAGGCATTGCTATGGTTTGGATAAAATGTCCCTCCACCACAGCCTGTGATCAGAAGAGAGGCTTTTGGAAGGTGGTTGGATGCTTAGGACTGTCACCTCACTAGCAGATCAGTCCATTGATGGAGCTATGAAGCCTGCAGGAAGGAAGAGCAGAGCAGCCCTGCCGCCAGGACCACGAGGCTTCCCGATCAGACTTATAAGAAAGTAAAACCCGGTTGAAAAAACAATATTAACTCATAAAGTTAATTAACTCATTAAGTCATAAGCAGAACTGTAGATTATTGGATTTTATATTGGGGTCAAAAGGCATTCATATTGGCTGATTCTTTGTGTTCATGGATCCCTTAAACTTTATGTCATAGTTAGAGCTACCTAAATAGAAATGCCTTCCTTTGTCCCTCAAGGCTGACAAAAAAATCACTCTTCTACTGCCCACAGTTTCCCATCCTCGCAATGGTCCCAGTTTTCCAGGCCCTAGATTTATTTCTGAAGACATACAGTGCTATGTTCTAGGTCTACCAGGTGTTACGGCTACAGATACCATGTTGATAAAATTGAGTAAGCTTGTCTATCCAAGTTACTCTGCTCTCATGAACCCACTGTAGCATCCAAGGGACATCTCATATCACTTTAAGTTTGTCTGTATCATAGACCCCCAAAGAATATATATCCTTAAAACTAGTAGCCACTCATTCACAAATATTTGACACGTTTAGCCAAATACATTATACAAGCATCTTGACAAAAGTCATAGTGTCATAAATATATATATATATATATATATATATATATATATATATTGGAGGAGCTAAATGGCATAGCCAGTGCAGGAACTCCCAACGTGTACATTACTAGCTAAATAATTACAGAGTAGGACAAGGGTATGGAAACAGTGGTCCACTGATTAGGATTTCCTCCATCTAGGCCAATGTTCTGCAGACTTAAACAGATCAGAAAATATATGCGGGTCCTGGACATTGTCTTGAACCAGAACAGTTGGGTCTGGTTCAAATTCAATTAAACAGAACACAGAGTAAATGCCAAAGACAGAACAAAGCCAAATAGCCTGAGGAAGCATCATTTAATTTCATTTTTGAGCCTAAAATCAAATCAGCTGATGCTGATTGCGTGCCTACCATGTATAAAGATGTGGACACAGTAAACAGATAACCTGAGAGGGTTCTCTTCTCCTCACCCGAGCAGCCTTCAGAGCAAGATATTGGAGCTAGAAGCAGACATGGAATACACACCACATTCCAAATATTCCTCCAAATCTTGAAACAAACCATTTAACCTCTCTGGGACTCAGAGTGCTTTTGTTTTGTTTGTTTTATGATATACTTGAACCTAAGCAGTAAAAGTAACCAGAGACATCTTGCTTCCAAGCGGAGGCACAGAACTAAGCCAAGCCTGGAACCACAAAGTGATAAAGTTCAATTTGCTGCTGTAGACTTACTTAGTCTTTGCTTCTTCAAGAGCTTGGGGTTGATATAGGCTGTGTTACTGGCGCTGTGGCTGCGACCTGTCGAGCTGCAGCAGCCAACGCCTGGCCGTAAAGGCAAAGGTTGAGGATGATTGCAGGTGCTGGGTGGAAAGGAGGAGCAGAAAGTGCAGCCCCGTGCTCAGTCCTGAGGGCATCACTGTGTCCTGAAGCCACCTGCCCGGGAGTCTCTTTATGAGATGGTGTTTTCCTCTGCACTTAAGGTGTTTTGATCTACCCAATCCGAGCTTCCACATTTTATGCCAAGGGTAAAAACAACCTCTAGCTACTGTATTTTTCCTCTAGTACCTTTACTTTAAAGACATATGAACACATGAGTAAATTTTAATGCAAAGTAATCGTAATTATTCATTTTTCAGAGAGAAGACTTGCAGGGATCAATGAGATAAATATGCAAGAGCATTGCAGAAGTAGTCGTCAGTCGTGGCCTTTCTGGCTTCATCCTCACAGGCCTGCCTTCCCTCCTGCACTGTCTTCTCGGGAGCTCTTCTCCCTCCCTCAGCCCTGCCACCGCGGCCCTGGGCAAAGGGTTCCCCTGGGAGCTGGGAAGGTGGGGGGAAGAACTGAGTGCTGTGAGTGACATGGGCTGGGGAGGAATAGCGTAGTGGCTTAGCTGCTTCCCTCTCGATTTTGGAACCCTGTAGAGTAAATGTAGCTGTTCACTGTTTATGTAACAGATGCTGAAGAGAAAAGAGATGTCAGCTTGGAAGAAGAAACCCCCGCCAACCGACTCTGAAGTGAGAACTATAATGAAAGCCAAAAATAACAAAGTTTTCTTCTCCGTGACAAGAAAGGGGTATTAAAAATTCAGGCAACCTGAAACAATCCATGCAAAATAGCGTAAATCTCCCTGCACATTTTCCATTTCCTGAAATGCAACTTTTCCACACTCGTCCCGGCGTGATTATAACCGAAAGCAAAATGGACAATATCTGTCAACCAATAAAAGAATATTGTGATTGATTGGCTAATGTCACATTCTATATTTTCTTTATGGAGGTTGTTTTTGTGGTGGTACTGAGGATTGAACTCAGGGCCTTGTACGTGCTAGGCAAACATGTACCACTGAGTCAACTCTCCAACCCCCTGAATTCTGTATTTTCAGCAGAAGTCATAGAAGTTGTACACACTTTGAGTAAAATTTCACCTCAGAGATATGCAGTTTACATTTATGATTTTCTTTTTCATTCATCACACATATTCATAATGTTTAAGTCTAAAAGAAAGAAAAACATAAAGATATGAAGTTAAACATATGCATTTATAAGTGGATATGATATAATTTAATATGGTTTGTCTTGCAGGTTTCCCTTTCAATAAGAATATATTTATAATTTTTACATAGATAAACGCCATTGTATACTAATTGGTTTAAGTTGCCAGTGTATGGAAATATTACATGGAACCCTTTCTTGCCAATAACCTGGAGATATTGTACCCTTGGCTTTTATTAGGAAATTAATTGAAAAACAGTTAGGCTACACAAAGTCCTGCTGATTCCCCCTTTTATGCCTTCTTGTGATTGATTTTAAAAAGAACAAGTTCCTTTTGTTAAATTTTGAAAATATCTTGGTGATATGTTTTAAATATTTGTTCCTCTATAATGAATTATACTCCCATAGACTTCAAGCTACTAAATAAAGTAATTATTTGATTATGTATGAGTACCTAGACAATATCTGAATATTCAGAGGTCACAGTGAGAACTTTTGAAGTTTGCCTTGTAACGTCAGCTTTTTGGATCACCATTGCTATTCCTTCAAAGGGCTCAGGGATTCAAGACTGTTGTCCCTTTGTTTTTGAGACCTACTTAAACTGAGCAGAAAGATCCTCATGGGAGAAGTCAGGAAAGTTCATTTTGTTTAGAAATGTGAAAAGGCGTGCATGGATTTGTTCTAATAGACCCATCCTGGGCATTGAAAGAGTGCTTTGAATTGGATATTGATATTTTCATTGATGCTAGAGAAATTGGAAATATTCACTGGGGTAAGGAAAAGAATTATATTAAGAAAACAACCACCATCACCACCACCACCACCACCACCACTACCATAGCAACAAGTAAAATCTGGTGCTTCTGATTGCTATGACTTGTGATATGAAATATTGAAAAATGGTTATTCATCATGTGGGGCATCAACACCATTTGAGTGGTGTGCACTAGGTACTAGTGCCCTCTGGTGGGTAGAATGAGGATTGCACATACCTACCCGGCTAAGCCGAGCTGCCCCCTTGTTACCAAGAATAAGGCTACATCTGAACTTCTTCCTTTGAGCGGCTGCTGTTTTAGAGCAGCAACACACAGCATCTTCCAAGGAAGAAATTTTTTTTCAAATTTTAAACAAACAGTAAGAGACTCAGACCTACTATATGGGAAGAAAGTTTTGTCATTTGCATCACCTCTGAGAGTGTCATCTTTTCCCACTCTTCCTGTCTTCTTTTAAACAAATTATGCCATCAAACTTTCTACACTTAAACCCATTTGGTGGGAAACCTCCACTATCTTTTCTCCTTCTCTATCTCAGGCATGCTATATCAAACACTTCTTTAAAAAACCACATATTTTATGTATGTTTTAGTCGTGAAATGCATCCATATAGTGTCATTTCAATTCTAGGCAGTAGCAATGACATCGCTCACCTCTGAAGCCTCCAGTTTATCATAAATGATCAGTTGCTGAGAGTGTGAAATCAAAGCTGGAGCAGTATGAAGGGCCCCCCAGGGTGTCCAGTTCTTCAAGGCCAGTGCAGACCAGCAGTCCAGCAGTAGGAGACACAGCGGTGTAGGTGTGTGGAGGCTCGTGTGAGGAGTTCACTGTTATTCACACCCCCTGAGTTTGATTGTTGAATGGAAGGTTCAAACATATTTCCTCAACTCAAAGCAAAACTAACCTGAAAACATAAATTGGCCCATTTGGGCTTCAAACTTGACCCAAATGTACAAAAAAGGGGGGTTCACAACTTCAGGGAACCTGTTCAACCTTTTAGTTTGTTAAGAAACCCAAAAGAGAGGGTCTTTATAGTCATGAAAGGACTGCATGTCACCTCATCAATGAAAGTCTGCTGTTAATAAAGCCGCTCCCCCACATGGCGGGGCACCAACCCACTGTGCCTCAGAAGTCCCCAAATGTTCTCTCTGGTACCAACCATTTTTAAGGCTAAATTTATACTCTTTCCAGTTAAACTGTGATGAGCAGAGAATCAGTTGCTTCGGTTAAACAAACGGCTAACGCTAGAATTTTTATTAAAAGAAATTCCGAAGATCTGTACAGATAGAGGCATCGAGCATATTGAGGTATCATATAGTGCCTAAATTATCTTAGTTTCAAAAGCTCGCAGCAATGATATAGACTATCAGAGTTTATATTTTTGTGAACTACAATAGCTCATGTTTTTACTTTTCTTGAATATTTTTCATGGTGTTTGAAGACTGGCCTACAGTCCTGCAGCTCTACTAAATGGTCTCAGGAGTGCCTAGGTCTTCAAAGTCATTTACTTCCTATAAATAGCTACCATGCCTGAAGCTTCTCAAACACCACTTACTTTGTTCCTGCAGGTTTGTTTCTCTTTTATGTAGGAATGCAATTTTTTTTAATGGGCATGCAAGCTTCATGGCATTGTTTTATTTCTCATAGTTGGGATCTCTTCTTGCCTTTAGTCACATCCAGTATTGCTTTAATATGCAGAAATCAGAAAAATGTCAAAAGAAGAACGCACCAGCAGAGATTTACTCTAAATTGAAATGCTTCATATTTATAGTGAAAAAAGCTTTAATTTAAAAAATGCCAAAAAAACCAGTTCAGTCAGTATGAAAATAAAGATGTCATGACTAACTAGGAATTTTCAGTCCCTTAGCTGTCAATAATTAATAGATTATTTACACTGGCACACTCACATTTCCAGGCATTCAGGATTCCATTTACACTTTGATCCTTTGCTCAGCAGCAAATTTAACATCATTGTGACCTTCTCCTGCCCAGCACCACCCGCTCATCAGACAAGGAGCGCGCATCCTCCAATATGTGCATTAATAAAGGCAGCAAGCTCCAAATATTGGAAAAATGACAAATGCCAGTGTTTCCTATAATAAACTGGAAGAGAAACAGATTGTTCTTCAGGAAAAATCAATTAGCACGCCCTCTCTACAACGGTTTTCTTAAGAGACAAGACATTTACATCCTATGCTAAAGTATACCTTTTAAAAGACTGTTTCTAATTAAAATCCTGCAAAATTGATGGCAAGTTTGCGATGGTTATAGACTGGTTCCAGTCGGAACGAAGAACTGTGAATACTGAAGAATATTGAAGATTCATGATGACTTGCTTAATTGCATTACAAACAATGGTTTAAAATAATTAAAATATCACTAATAATAAGGTCCCCAAAACACAAGGTAATGTTAAGAATAATGCATTTAATGAGAAATATATTCTAAAAACTAATATGAGGACTTCTAAAAAAATTATGTCCAAAAAATTTATTATGAAAGTCCACTTTATATTAATGGACATAAAACAAAAAAACCTGCATGAAGCCATTGGCTGTTCCAAATGTGTAGTAACTAACAAAACAGTAGTAATAAAGTGGCACAAGAGCGTTACTGTGGAAAACTATTTTAAAGTTGATTTGTCCTTTGATGTTGAGTCAACTGTACATATTAGAAGAGTTTGAACTAGGCCAAATGATGTAGCACTCCAACATTTAGTAAAGATATAAAGAACAGTGAAAAATACACACTGCAACTGCTGCGTAAACATGTCAAATATTATTTGTGGACTTCCTTACTAGAAAATGATTCTGTAGATAATGTGTCAACATTTGCATTAATGATAGCACTATTAATAATGTACAGGATGAAACTCTCGGTACCACATTTCAGTTTGAATATGCTAGGGAGGAAGGAGACTTTTCACCTCTAAAACAAAGGTTTCAAAATTATAAATACAGGTAAAGCCTTCATTAGGAGTAAGTAAATACTATCATTTTGTTCTTGTGGGCTCTTTTCAGGCTATATGCATTCTAACCTAAAAAAGGAACAAGGGGCTCTTTAAGCTCATATGAGATTGAAGTGACACCTATACGGTTTTGTGCTGATTTAGAAATCCTCAGCTCTTTTCAGCTGCTCCCCATTAAGATTACTCAGTAGGCTAAAGCTGTTTTCACATCCCTTGAAAAGCCCTGTAGAGAAATTGCTTTTTTTCTCAGCCAGTGTAGACCTGGTTTTATTGTTGCTACTTCATTCTATAACATCTAACCAACAGTTAGGATGATAATAATAGCTAGAATTTGTAGAAGGGTTCCATTTCAATGCAAGTATTTTTATAGCTATTATAATTTAATCACGAAAACTTAGGTCTTGAAAGTAACTCATGTTCTCTGGCCCGTTTCTCAACTAGAGAGCCACTCTCCCATGATATTATCCTAAAAAGCTTCAAGTGTATTTCACTTAGGAAGTGAAAGGTTAAAATACATCATCTGCAGTATTCCTTTCGCTGTCATGAAGTTTTCATGCTGTAGTTTTTCTTAAGTGATTTTCCACAGAGGATGCTCCCAAAAAGAACCTTTGGGGTATTTTAACAGATGACAGTAATAGAAGTTCTCTCATTAATGTGTTGATTTACCCTCGTCCACAATTACAAATATGTGGTTAGTATAAGCCTAACTAATAAAACTAATAAGGTGAAACTATCATAGATTAAAAAAAAATGCTTTTAATTCTTCTCACCAAACACCAGAGCTTGAAGTATAGAGCATGACGTGCAGTGGTTTGCCCTGGTGACCACCCTGCTGCCGGGAGCTATAGCTCCTCATCCATCCCACGCACAGTGAGCAAGAACCATACTGCGTATCTCTAGCATAGGAGAACATAAGAATTCAAAGTTAAAATATGGTTTTCATTGAACACATGTTGGTTTTGACCAATGTAAAGCTGGAAAAAATATAAAGTTGGATTATCACATGTCGAGGACCCTGTGTATACAAATATGTTCAACCTTGTTAGTTACAGGGCCGGGTATGAACATTAAGAATATCTAAACCGACAGCACTATCCAAACGGGTGGAATCATGACACTGTCACATGGCCTCCTTTACCATTCTCTCCCAAACTGTGTACTTGTCTTTTGTTCAGACTGGCCATGGTCATGGAGAGAAGAGCAGGGGCAAGTGGCTCAGTCTAAGATCACTTTCTACCGAGAAGGCACATTTTGGTTCATGAGGTAAGTATTCGGTACCCCAGCAGACTCCATCCTTTGGGCACTACTGCAGCACAGCAACTTCTTTTGCAAAATTCATTAGTAGGAAACACTGCCAAATGCTAACTTTGTCCCAGAAATCTATGCATATTGGATCATGGGAAAAAATTCCACACAGTATAATTTAACGATAGTCAAAGGACGATGCCAGTACAATCACCAAGTATGAATGAAATTTGAAGCTTAAGATGACTTCCTATTGCATATTTTCATCCAGATGGCAATAACCTTGGTGGGGGGGAAATTATCATTGTTCTTTTTTTTGAAAAAAAAAAGGGACATCAACTGCTATCTCTTTGGAAGATATTTTTTGCCTTGGAGGCAGAAAGATGAATGGCTAGTAATATTCTTTCTTATTAACCTGTTTCAGAACACAAAATTATCTTTTTATCAGTGATCTGTGTATTATATACAAGACTCTACCCTCATGCAAGTAACCTCAGTATTTCAAGATGACTACAGATAAACAGAAGAAAAATATTGCATAAAGTTGATTTATTACTAGGCAACCGTACAATATTTAGACAACTAAAATAAACCTAAGAAGCATTCCACTTGTGACACAAGCCAACAGAATGGCAAGGAGTTTCCACCAGAAGTGAATTTTCAGCTTGAGCTATGACCCTGAAGAAATCAGATTTGTAATGTAAATGATAATAGAGCCTCCTCCGTGACAGCTGGAACGCACCGCCATGAAAACAGAATAACAAGCATTTTTCAGCTTCTTCCGTTTGGTTTTAATTATTGCAGAAGAGCCTTCTCCCACTTCTCTAGTCCTCCTCCTGTCAACACTACTCAATCTGGGACTCTCTGAGGCTTATGTGTTCGCAACATAAGCCACTCTTTAAGAAGCCTTTGTTTCATAGGATTTCTTAAAATCCTTAATTTCAGTTGAGTGCATATATTTCTCTCCTACCATTTCCTGTTCATCCTTTTGTTTTATTCTACTCAGAGAAGTAGATGTTAGTGTATTCAAAACAGCAAGATCAAAAATTGCAGTTAGAAAAATAACTGCTACAGAATGCTCAGGACAGCCCAATATTAGAATTGTATGGGCAAAGCAAGTGCTATGGCTTTTATTCATTAGCTTCTGTTCTGTTAAGTCTTTACCCAAACTCTCAACTTTCTTCCCTGAGGTTTTTTTTTCCTTTGTACTCCCTCTAGAGTGGTTTTCAAGGCACCGAATGCAGAATTTTCATGGTCCAGATGAACATCGCTAGGCCTCTGTGGAGCTGAAGTTTTTCCCATCTCTGATCTCAGTGCTCCACTCTGGTAGGCTGAGAGAGGGTCACAAGTTCAAGCCTAGCCTGGGCAAAGTATCAATTTAAGAAAACCCTTTCTCAAAATAAAATGAGCTGCAGATGTAGCTCTGTGAGAAGGCTCTGGATTCAATCCCCAGTACACACATGCACGCGCGCGCACACACACACACACACACACACACAATTTTCATAATAATAAAATACATTATTAGCTTTTTCATTATGTTAACTACATTGATTATGAAAAGGTAGCAAGAGATGAGACATCCACTGTCCTAACAGAATCAAGGCAATGACATCCAGTAACACAATA
Organism: Octomys mimax; assembly: GCA_002564305.1. NCBI lineage: Eukaryota > Metazoa > Chordata > Mammalia > Rodentia > Octodontidae > Octomys > Octomys mimax. The sequence continues at coordinate 22,499 of NDGM011222481.1, forward strand.
TTATTATCGTCTTCTTCAACTGCCACAGACTCATAATTTTTAAAAGTAACTAGTTTGTTCAATCCCTGGTCCTGCTGTGCAGGCCCTGCCTCCAGGGTGCGCTGAGATGGTAGCTGAGACTGGGCATGGTGGCATGCGCCTGTAATCCCAGCTCTTGGGAGGCTGTAAACAGGAAAATCACTATGAGTCCGATCCAATAGCGAGACCTTGATCACCCTGGAGACCCTTCCCTAAAATACAGAAAAAAAAAACTAGTTTGACATAGGACTAGCCCTGATGAAACAGCAAAAATTATTAGCTCTATTAAAACAGTCCTCTAAGTACAGTGTTTAATAAGTTAGATAATGAAATTGGAAGGTGTTTGGCTGCATGTAGAGGTACGGTCTTTGTCTCAAGAAAAACACTATAAAACCACATGAGTCACAAGCTGATTAAACCACTTTATGTGACACTGTTTTTATGGGGAAGAATGACAAACTATGATTGTTCAATCTTGTATACGAGGAAATAATTTTTTAAAATAAATGAAAGAACCTATCACCTCAGGAAAAGCAGTTGATAAGTTTTGTCACCATTGCTAAAATGAAAGGTTTCAAGTGCAAACTGGAATTTTAGAAAATTTGTATCTGCATGATGAACTCTACAGCTCCTCAATACTTACAGACTTTTGCATGAAATCAATAGTAATATTATTGAATGGAATTTTATATTGCATTGTAAACTGTGCCAACATTTAGGAAATTTACCTACTCAGTGAATTTATATTTCCAAATGGCCATTGCAAAATGTTACAAAAATCATATACAGTTAAGGGGTACTCTCAAAATGCAAAGCAGGACAATAGATTTTAATACAACAAGCTATGATGGTTACATTAACCTGTTTTCAATTTGAAGAGTGCAAGTAGCCATTAAAAAGTAATTACTTGTCAAGTTTTGGTGAAGTATCAAAGACTATCCACAATAGAAGCTGATTGACTTCATATTATTCAACCAGAGTAACACATCTTACCAGAGTAAAAGCAGAAGCTGACTAGAGTAAGCAAGACAATTAAGAGTTGATAAACCACCCGGTGTAGGGGTATGTAATCGCAGCTCACTGGAGGCTGAGGCAGGAGCATCACAAGTTTAAGCCCAGCTTGTATGCCTTAGTGAATTAAGACTCTGGCTCAAAATAAACACTTCAAAGAGTTGGGAAGTAGTTCAAGGTTCGGTTCTGAGTATGAGGCAGAGACAGAGACAGAGAGAGAGAGAGAGAGAGAGAGAGAGACAGACAGACAGACAGACAGACAGAC
>NDGM011222483.1:297-10686 GCA_002564305.1 Octomys mimax
ATCCCTCTATTCCTTGAATTAAGAGAACATAGCTATATATCTATCCTAACCATTTTGAATACATATACACTTATTGTTTTGATTAATGGATTTGACGCCATATTTTTCTTATTGTTATATGGTGTAGAGATCAATAGAGGGAGTGCCCAGCATTCTAGAACAATCTACAGGAGATGGAGTACCTGAGAAAATTGTCCTTTCTGATGAATAAAATAACATAGTCAATAGAGCAATGTGACAATACCCAAAGGAATATATTTGGACTAATAGGACTTGTATTTATTAAGTGAATTTTGTAAAAAATAAATAAGTAAATAAAACCTCTAAAAATCAATGTCTGAAAATTTTGGTAGAGTTTTTAGCCATGGGAAACTTACAGAAGGATAATTTAGGGTGTTCTTTTATTTAATTTACTTTTCCAGAAAGGCAAGTAGTTACACATAGAAGATCCAGTTTGAAGAATAACAGAGATGCTGCAGGAACTTGGAGGAGCAGCACCATAGGGGCGGGTCTTCTAGGCCCAAAGGTTTTGGTTACCAGAAACTAAAAGTAAGGACTGTGAGCACAGCAGACTACACTGAAGAACTAGCTTCCTTCCCTCCAGGCCACAGCCATGTTGAAGTGAAAGAAGTTAAAAGTGAAAGAGATTACAAATCTAGTTTTTTGCTCTCATGTAATATAGCATGGCTGACAGCATGATTATATGACACATGCAATGTCCATAGGTCAAGTTCCTCAGAAGAAGACAGATGGGGAGGGATGCAGACAGATTCTTGTGGATCAACTGGAAGACACGCTGCATAGACAAGAAAAACTTTATATTGTTCTAAATAAATTGCTACTCTGAATTTCAGATATAGTATGAATGATAGTATGATCAGTCAATATGAATATTAATATGAATGATTAGTAAATCTAAAGCTATTTATTCTCCTGTACAGGACTAGCTTGAAAAACCTATAATCCATGTTCAAGAATGAAACACTAAATATTTTTATTACCATACCTTTTAAGTAATTGGACTCTTTTGAGCAGCAAATGATAAAAATAAATAAATAAATGAGAATTTAAAAAAATTATGGAATGGAATCATAGAGGAAAATAAAAGTGAACAACTTTCCAATGATCATAGCTCTGAACGTTTGGCAGCATTTAAATTAACATAGGTGCCATTCCAGGCATGGTGGTGCACACCTATAAGCCCAGCACTTGTGAGGCTGAGGCAGGAGGATTGTTGTGAGTTTGTGACTAGCTGGGGCCACAAAGTGAGCTCAAGCTCAGCCAACTGCATGGTAAGACTCTGCCTCAAAAAGACCAAAAAAGAAAAGGTACAAAAAATTAGCATACTGGTATATGCTCTTAAAATGAACCAACAAGTAGTGTAAGATCAAATGTTATGCAGTTGATATCTGAGGGTCAATCTGGAGGAAAGAAACACCTTTCTGAAGCCTGTGACCTTTCAGACTTCCCTCAGCAAGTGCACAATTCATATAGTCAACCTGTACCTTTCCCTATGGGTTTGCTCAGTGGGAATCTTGGTGAGAAGGGGATGACAGTGATCATGATAAGCATAGTGATAAAATTTATCACTGAATAAAGACATATGTTTGCTTAAATTTGTGACATAGACACTATGGAACTAAGCCTGAAAACAACTATCTATTAATATGTCTATTTCAATGCAGCAGTGTTTGAGAGGGAAAGTAATTTATAATGATATACTTACTAGGAGACAGGAGCTAATGCAACTGGCTAATCTCAAGATTGAGTTTGTGAAACTTTGCTCTCGGTAAGGTGTGTAAATCAAGTGATCATTTCATGTTTATCTAGTTGCTCTTTTCAAGGTTTGGCTTGCTTCCTGGGGTGGATAATGCTGATGACACTGCGTACCTTCTTCAATACCAATGGAAGATATTTAATTAAGCAACATCTCTTGTCTATTACCATTAAAAGCTAGGTCTTTCATGAAAATGATAGTCCCTTTGGTTGTCTTTTCCTATGTAAATTTACTGTTGTTTTGCCTATTTCACTTCTGTTTTGCTAAGTTATGCAGCCTTCAAAATGATTAAATAAAGACTAAAAACTTTCAAAGACAACCTATTAGGAAAAAACGAGTCTTCTGCCAACAAAATCTCATTTATATTTAAGAGGTACTAGATACTTCATTCATCAGAGTGAGAATCTGATGTGATTGAGCTTTTCTGTCTTCTCTCTCTCTCTCTTGTATTTTCATAAAGGTCTACAGGGTCTACAGGGTCTCACTACATAGATAGAACTCATAGTGATCCACCTGTGTTCAGCCTCCCAAGAGCTGGGATTACAGGCAAGCACCACGATGCCCAGTCTTAGTTGCCCTCTCAGCATGCCCTGCGGGCGGGGCCAGCATAGCAGGCTGGAGATGGAACCTCCAACCCCTGCATCTGCCTAAGCAGGTGCTTCAATCTGTTCAGCTATTTAGCTGGCCCTCTACCTTCTTTCTGCATTCCCACTATCAATTAAACTGATCAGCATCTGTTTCTTCTTTTTGAAATATGATCATTGGAACACGAGTTAAACTACTTGCATTTAGTAGGAAAGTCTGGAAAATCAGGGTAGAAATTTTTTTTAAAAATCCTGTAAAAAATTTGTATTTGGGGCTCCATAATGGGACAGCAAAATGGACAATTGGAAGCTAAAAAGTCAATGCATCGCTTGAGTAAATGCCTGTTTTTCATTTGTGTAGGGCTGAACTTATTAGGATGCTCCTTTCTAGTTTTTCTAGAAACATTTCCCATCAGAAGAGGTGAAAGAAAAATAATCAATATTGTACAGAGACTAGTTCGATCATTTAGTTCACCCACTTTCTGGCTGGGTACAATGAGGAATGTTTTTACATTTCAATTTCTTCACCATTGAATAAGAGTAATTGCATATACTGGATTTAATAGGATTATATATAATGATATATATAAAATGATCTAGTACAGGTGCTAAATTTAACAAACCTTTGATGTAGAATTTTGGTTTTTCTCATCTTTTCTATTTCTTCTTTTGCACCAACTTTTCATACATTCTACTTATATTACTTCTATTAAAATAATTTTCAAGCTTCTATTAAATATGAGTGAATATGTGTGAATATGTATTTATATACATAAAATTTTTAATATTTTCCTATAGCCTTTGATCCCTGTAAGGTAGTGCTCCATATTTCCACCTCTGTATAGAAGAGTAACCTGAACCAGCTATATCTTGACGGAATAAAGAGATTTAATTTCTTGTGACATGACTATTGAACACAGGTTTTCGAATGATAGCACTGCTAACTTCTGGATTTCATATGCATACTAAAATTGTACCTATGACCAAAATAGAACTTTTTATGAACCTCAAAACAAATAGACCATGTATTAGTATTTCTTAAGTAACATATTGAATATTTTCAGCAAAAAAGTAGCTAAGAATTTAAAATATGTTTATTTATACATTATATATCCATATCTCGAGATAGGCACATATATAAAATAAGTATATGTATTGACTTCACTTATCAGTCATTCAAAAACCTGTCATATGATTCTAATGAGACATGTAAAAATGTAAAATTCTGCTCCATATATTCAATACCATGTTTGAAGAACACTTTTGTTTGTTGTAATAGTTCTGTGACTTATGTATGCATTTCTTTGTCATAGACTCCTGCTATATTGATTATATGTTTATTAGAAGATTCTATAGTTAGTGTATCTACAAGTCCTACTTATATTTGTCATAATTTCTACTTTTAGGATTTATAACTCAGGGCCACAGAGATAGCTCAGTGGTCAAAGCAACTACCTAGGCAAGTGAAAGGACCTGGGTTTGATCCCTGGTACCGCATGCTGTGCTTGCTCTGCCCTGGGCACAGTGAGCTTGCCACCAAAACGAGGTGTGGTGGTACATGCCTGTAATCCTAGTGCTATAAATAGATTTATAACTCCAACTTTATTGTGCCAGCTACAAAATTAGTAGAGAGAAATCAAAAATAAAAAATATGACAAACTTTCCCACGCCAAATTTCAGCCATTTCAAACAGCATCATGGTCCTTTCTACTACAAGAGTATCATTGGAAACACCTCTGACAAACATGAAAAGGTTCTTGAATCTTGAATGGAAAGCATACTAATGGTACATTTTATGCCTTTGATTGCATCATGACACTCTATCAGAGTTTTAGAGAGAGTTAAGGTAGCAAACCTCTCAGGAGATTACTGAATAAACTATTAACTATTTTGTCCAAATTGTCATATTCCACTGTATTTGTCAAAATTAACACAACATTTTCTGGTTGACAGATGCATTTTTAATAGATATTTATTTTTTTTTATTTAGCAACTACCTTACTAGCTAATATATAACTGTTTATTGAACATTATTTTAGAAGACAGGATGTTTTTGTTCATTAACATTCCTAAATACTGATAATCTATCTCTACGGTTATGTAAAATATGATTTTTCTAGAGCTGTTATAAGGCATATTTAAAAATAATGTGGGGGGCTTAAAGAAATGGAATTCATTCTGTTATCAACCTGGAGGTCAGTAGTGTAAAATGAAGATGTCAGGCGAGCTATGCTCCAGCTAGAAAGGAACTCTAGGGAAAAGTTTTTCTATGTCTCTTTTAACTTCTGGTGGCTGTCAGCCTCGCTTGGCCTCTGTGACCTCTGGCTCTATCATTCCTGTGTCTGCCTTGCCTTTGTATGACTATTTTTCTATTTCTGTCTCCTCTGCTTTTATAAAATTCACATTTTTATTCCATACATCCTTGCATTGACAGCCTACTAAGTTATTCAGGACAATTCCAATTTGAGACCTGAAATTACATTTACAAAGATTGGGGGTTTTTTGGTCCATGAAGTCACAGGAATTTGGGTGACAGCATTTTTCTTCAGGTGGTCATACAGACAGCACTGACTTGGGGACCAGAATGTAATGGCCAGCAGCAAATATGCTTTCTGTACTGAAGAGTTAGGAAGATTCATGGACACATTGTTTCCCAGCGCCTTCCTCCTTCTTTGTTGTTATACATTACCTTCCCATCTTATGAAGTCAATCATGTGTTTTAGAGTTGAAGAAGACCAATGTGATGAAACATAAAAGAGAGTGAGAGGCATCGATGGATTTTTAGAGATGAATAATTGGAGGTGATAAAGAAAGTGAGCAAGAGGTGTTTAGAAACTTGGAAGGCTGTGTGCATCTGCATCCATATTAGCTTATGGTGTCTCTATGTATGTTTCCAATGACTCCATAGTGTCAGTTGGTATCTACATCCCAGACCATCTTTCTTGTCTAGATGTGACATTGGCACTTTGAATACAGGGTAAGTTGAGAAGGATTTCCAATGGAAAACTCCATTGTTTCCAACGTACAATGTCACATGGAAAATAAATATATGCCATTTTATGTCTTCATAGCCTACAATTTTGTTGTATCGTTCCTTTTTCAAACTGGTTTTCATGGTAACTACCTGAGTTTGAAGGATAAATAAGAAGTCCTTACTGCAGGGCCACAGAAAGGATGTTACTATTATTTACTAATGTGCTATTATTAGTTATTTATCTTTTGAATCACATACATTTTATTCTCTGTGCTGTAAACCCCAGAGGACACTAAGCATTTCTTCACTGTCTCCCCCCCAACTCCTGCTCTCTTTGTACACATCTAACATCGCCTTCATTGTAGTTAAATGATGCCATTACACTTTCCCCACCTTTTAGCTTTGTCTCAAACCTGGCAGAGCTTGACCAAGTCACCACACTCTCATCTGAAACAACTTCTGATGCTCACCTCGTCCCACAGCCATACTGTTTCCTTATTTCTCTGCCTGAGTAGCTACTCATGTCCTTGAACTTCCCTTCGGCTCATCATTTCACAGACTACACTGACTTCACTGTTACTACAGAATGTCAAGAGTTTACGTTTCTGCTCAGTGTTCATACAGTTGTCTGGATGGGGCCTCCATCTGTCTGCATGGAGGAGCAGACATTCCAAAGTACGTCAATGGGTTGCTTTCAGTGACGTGTGGATTCAGACAGAATGCAAGAGAGAGGCTGCAGAAATTTTGATCCATATGTGCAAAGACAAAGAGCTTTGATGTTAATATACTTCTTATTATCTAACTATTGGCAGCATATGTTGGTGAAGTGATTCTCTGGAGTCAATAATTTTACATGAAGCAGAAGATGAAGCAGAAGATGAGCAGAAGTCCATCTAATAAATGAGTTTACACCATCAGAAATGGAAAGCATGCAGAGGGAGAGGGACAGATATCTGCTTTTGCTAAGGCCAAGGCACACAGCACTCAAATTATCAACTGCCAGATGGATCGGAAGAGTATTTACATATTATAATGCATGAACGGTGGTCAGCAATTATGGAAATTTTTCATTAACATGAACAATGACATAGCTCATTGTTTCCTGGTTGTTGACTATGAAGTAGGAATGTTGACATCCTTGACATATAGAACTATTGTGACTATTAAGTGAATTTGTTGAGGCAAAATATCTTCTATATAGAGATGTTGCCTATATATTAATATTCTTCCGTATCTACTTCTATTAAGATATTAATTTAAGATCCATATATAAAAAGGAGAATTACAAGACATATCTTTTTGATGATAATGTATAGGTGGCTATAGAAACCACAAACTAAATAAATGACCACCTATTAAATGGTCTGAGGTAGTATTAGTGCATATGGCAATTGACATTTTTTGAAGCAAAATACATAGTGGCATAAACAGAATAAAAATTGCAATTATGTACATTAAAATTTTGTCTTGACATATTTTCAAAACTAATATTTTTGTCATCTTTATGTTTTCACTCTTTTCAGAGATGGTGCCATTTAAGAGACACTTTCTTCCTGTTAATGTTCCTTTTTATTTTATTTTTATTATATTTTTTTGGGAACCAGGGATTGAACTCAGGCCCTTGTGCTTGCCAGGGAAGCGCTTATTCCACTGAGCCATCTCTCCTGCCCTAATGTTCCTTTTTAAATGTTATATTTGTGCCTAGGAGATCCAGCAAGTTAAATACAAAATCAGAACATATGTGTCTAAATTACTAGTGTAAGATATGTATAAACAATTCTGGTGGCTGTCGCTACGAAACTTCTACAATATGTAATCAAATTCTTATCTTCTAAGGTTATATTTTATTCCTTTATTTCAGTTGAAGTAAGCTTGCCGAGTCACTTAATAGTACTGAAATTGCAAGAACAATATCTGAAGCATTTTCTAGGACTATTTTAAACTAAAGGACAAACTATTTGGGTAAAAGAATATAGACATTGTGTTGAATGAATGAGAGATAAAAATAAGAGTGTGTGACTAAACCTGTATACTTGCTTTATGAGCTAACTAAAAGCAACAGAAATCCATTTCAAAGATTGGGGCATGCCTATTATGTTATAGTGTTTCTCTGGTTAAACAGCTCATCAGTACACTTTATTGAGGTGTCAGAAAATTCTTCTGTTGCCAACAAACTAAATTCCTACCTTGTCACCTGTAAATATTATATTATTGCCCAATTCTAAACCGCACACTAACAGATCGAAACGACAGTCTCTGTGACCTGCAGGGCAGCGGTCATAAAGTGGTGAGAACAGCACATGTGGGTGCCAGAAGAGGCACCATTATTACTGCCACCTCTTATAATCATTTACTCACTTTAAGTCTCAGATTCTCAGCTCCAAAATGGTAACTCATGAAGATCAAATGGCATGCTAGTTTTGTCTCAGTTACTCTTCTCTGGTTGCCAGAACAAATACTTGACATGCAAAATGAAGGAANGAAAGGTTTATTTAGCTCACAGTTAGTGGAGGTTTCAGTCCATACTCAGCTAATGCCAAGGCAGAGCAGCACAAGGCAGGGAGCAGCCTTTCATGGTGGGGGCAAAGAGCAGAGAGAGAGAAGGGAGGAGCAGCAGCAACAATGACTACAGAGATCAAGTCTGTCTCCCTTGTGTTGCATTCAAGCTCTCCACCCCAAGTTGGGTGCAGAACTTACACCCAAAATCCCAGTGGATCGTGAGTTACTCACAAACTCTAGAAGTTCATCCTATGACTGCATGAGGCTTTGGGGGCACAACTAGACAAAAACCATAACAGCATCACGTTTAAACCCAACTACTCACTAATTCAAAGGTGCAAAAAATTTTTTTTCTGTATCAAACCTAATCTAAACCCAGAAAAATAATGCTTGGCCCCAAACACTGATATATATATATATATATATATATATATATATATATATATATATATTTAACAAATAAAATTTGTTAATTAGACATATCATCTGTCCAGTGTTTATAGTATAAAATCAACCATAGAAATACATTGATGTCATAGAGGAATCAACAAGATTGTCTAGGATAAGATTTACTTTCATCACTGCCCATGTAGATGATACCAAATACTGTTGTGGGCTACATTTTGCACAGATATGAATTTTGGAGTACTGTAATGAAAGAATTAATTCATACATATAAGCTGAGCTAGTGTCTTCTGCACTTGTTCTGGGTGGGCATTGGGTTTCCCCCATATGTTTCTGTATTAGATTTTTTATTTCAGATTCTATGAATTCAGAGATTTACTTTTTTATTTCAGGAATTAATTCTGCTCTGAGTTCTTTTATAACTTTCTGCTATTGTTTCTTTACTTCCAACACTGTTAATTCATTCATTTCAGCTGAGCTAGTGTCCTCTGCACTTGTTCGGGTGGGCTTGAGGCCTGAGATTGCATTTTGTTCCTTGGCTTTATCATTTTGTATAGCACTGACCTCTGACCTTTGGTGTAGAGCTTTAGTGCCGTTATAACCTTTGCACCTACTGAAATTTGGGTGCAAATCTATTAAGTTTGGGTTTATCCAATTATGCCTGGCCTGGGTCTATCTGTTATGCTCAGCTCCTTCCTGCTGCAGCCCTTGGAAATGAACCTGTTGTGCCACTCTGGCACAGAAGTGAACCTGTGGTGCCCTCTGCTGTGTCCCTGGCCCAGGGATCACAGGGGAACTCAGAAGCTCACCCACACACTATCTGGGTCTGGGCTTGGGCTGGATTTTGAGGTCCCTAGAGAGTCTCAGAAATTCTCACTCACTTGCTGGGCTTGGGGTTGGGGGCTCTGGAGGGTTGCAGAGGTCTCTATAGTGTGGTAGGGGGTCTCATTCACTCAGGTGCCTGAGTTTTGGTCTGGAGGGGTCCTGCGGGTGCAGGGAAGCTGGAAGCTCTCCCACATGCTCGCCTGGCCTAGGTTGGGCTGGATGTCAATAAACATAATTTATGTTATCTAATCTATCTTTCTTCAGTTTTAGTTTTATTTGGCTCTCCACTTCATGACAGCAATTATTCTGACTTGGGATCATTTCCTATACCTTTGTTTATGTGAGCTACATTGACATTCTTTCATCTACTGATAAATTTAATCTCCTTTATTTTTAAGAGTTAATTGCTAGCATTTTGATTTTTAGGATAAAAACATCTATTCCACATTTTGTTATTTCTTATTATTTTTTGTCATACACTTATGATACCGTTTGCCTTCCATTCTTCTCTTTTGTCCTAAAATTTCCTTTTCAGCTGAGGAGTTAGCTCAGCAGAGTAAGTGCTTGCCTCCTAAGTGCAAGCTCCTCAGTTCAATCTCCAGTACCACAACATTTTTTCTTCTTCTCATTTAATTTTTTTTTATTATCCACTATAATTTGAGCACTTGCTTCAGCAAATTCATATTCTTATTGACTATTTACGAGGTGTGAAATGGTCAAGAGGAACCTGTATTCAAAGGGAACTTCTGTTCTTTAAATTGCAACTTTTCCACTATGATACTATTTGCTGTTTTCACCACTTCCCTTCTTCCCTGCTTTCTAATTACAACCCCTTCCTTATTCCATGTCTTGTGTTATATCAGGCCTCATTCTGTAGCTTAAAGAAAGAAAAACTGGCCTCTTGGAAGTAAGAATATAATCCTAACTGGCCATTGTAGATACAGTCATGCATTGCTTGGATACATGCTTGGGTGATTTTGTCATGCAAACATCAGTCGGTATACTTATAGAAACTAGCTACCGTTTCATAAATTGATACAATCTTATGGTTTGTTAATCAAAGCATTGTTATGTGGTGCATGTCTGCATATCACCAAAGAAAATTCAAAGAAAGATCCAGAATTGAGGGTGTGCTATTTTTAAGGTCATTATTGTGTGAGCAGAGAAATGCAAGAGTCAGAAAAAAAAATCAAGTGAAAGAATACTCTCTCTCACCATTCCTTTGAATGTTTTCATATCTTTTTGTAAAGTGACAAGCACCCTTTAAATTTTTTTCATAATTTTATTGATAAACAAATAGCAATTAGACAGTTTCACATCAAATC
>NDGM011222499.1:4615-15412 GCA_002564305.1 Octomys mimax
CTCTGTCTCTCTCTCTCTCTCTCTCTCTCTCTCTCTCTCTCTCTCTCTCTCTGTCTGTCTCTCCTTCCATTCATTAATACAGGGGACTTGAGATATATCCCTTGTACTTCTAGATTTTTTTCTTTTGTGGAGTCTCATGAAGTTCCTAAGTTGCTAATTCTTGGCTTGAATTTGTAAGCTTCCTGCCTCTGCCGTACCGAATTGTGGGATTACTGGCATACACATTGTCTAGGGCCTTCCTCTGTTGACACACATATATTTCCCTAAATTCATTGTGAGTTTGAGCTGTTTTAAGCTGTATGTTTTTTCTTTTCATTCGAAGAACATGGCTGTTATCAACTACTGGAATAATAGGAGTTTTGCAGATTTATAACTGATTCAAAATAATTTAGTTGCAATTCAGTTTAGTTGCAATTTAGTTTAGTTCTTCTTGGATTAGTATTTAATGTAATAAAAAGATTGATAAGACCTTTTTAAAATCAATACTATAGAGATATTTTATTCAATCTACATAAAGTAATATCATATTAGACATTTATCTGATGCACACATATATACATAAATACCCATGCATACATATGTACATACATATATACATTCATATGAATATAAACTTTAACTGGTAGTACTTGTATTCTCCTTTAGCCTTGTAGCTTCAAAAATGATGAAGACACTAATAATTCTTTAGTTCCAATGGAAGAAAATATTTTTGGCATAGTTTTAAGAGAAGTAGTTTTTAATTCACAGAGCCCCAAAAGCACCAATCACTCTATGAGAATGTTGGGTATCTGCAGCTAAAGGAGAGGCTAGATGCTTTGCAAGAACCCTTTATCTATAAGTGATGTATAATCTAACCAGAGGTTTTGCTATTGCTCCAGGCTGCCTTGTAATCTGAGTTGTTTATATCCCAAATGTTAACTGGTTCATTTCTTTCTTAGTGTTCAATTTCATCCACCTTTCTAATAGCATACTTTATATATAATAATAAAATCTTAGCTCTTGAAAAACGTGCTAAATATTTTCATCTTTGAGTAGGCTTGTTCAACATCATAGTAGGTTGCATATGAGGCATGAATTCATAAGACAGAATCACAAGAAAAATATCGAAAATTTTCTTGATTGGTAGGAAATTTAAAGAATATTGTGGATGCATATAAGTATTAAGAGGAAGAAATAAAAAAGAATAGATTATAGTAAACCATTGTATTTAAAACACATGGAACGGAATGAGACAAAAACTACCTTTGTTTATCCAGACTGGTAAGCTAACACAGCATTTCTGAAGGTGTAAGTGACCATAACTTCCCTTCTTATCTCTCAGGATAGGAATAGGGTGCTCTGAAACCCAAAATGACGTTTATCTTTTAAAATTATAAGAAGGGTAAGCAAGGGTGGCAGAGCTGAGCTGTACTTTGAAATGAGTCTGTTTTACAATGTTTTTGGAAAAGAGAAGTGTTTTTAAGTTATTGTACATTTCCTTGAGGCCGAGAAGCAGACTGTATCATAGTCTTAGTCCCTCCTGAGGTATTCTTGACCTGAATGCTTGTCTGTGGTCACTCATGAGGTAGTTTAAGGTTGCTGGAATTGGTGGCTGAACATTGAACACAGTGGTTTCACAATCACAGTGACAAATATCTGTGCCCAGCGGAGAAGCTCCCTGATGATCTTGACTCAAGAATAGTAACATCCCCACCTGGCATGCACTGAAAACCATATTGCCTTCCTCCAAGTGTTCTGGATTGAATCAAGAAGAAATCAGGGTGAAATCAAAAGTTTTTTACAGAAAGAGAGGAAAGAATTCTAAGAAGATGATTTGATGAATAAGAAGAAGAACAACAAAAAATAACAACAAAATAAAACAAAACAAAACCTCAAGGGCTAGCTTTTACTTCCATTACCAAAGGGTGAACCCACACTTAGGGGCTACTGTAGTGTTTATCGATGTGCAGATCCTTCCCGCAAACTGTATTTGAGGTGAGAAAGATGCGTTGAGGAAAAAGACATGAAAGTGATTTCCTGGCATCTCACCCAGGAATGAGTGATGAATAGAGCCTGGAACAACTTTAAAAGCCATTTTCTTTGCTCATTTGAGGTCATGAGTTTGCTCTGTGGAATTCTCTGGGCACCAGAATGAATGAAAGTGGCACAAAACACACCCAGGGTCTATCATTGATTTAAAGTGATTGATGGCTGGCCTTGTCTGATTGTGCTATATTGTCAAACCATTCATCATTCCCAACAAACCCTATACTCTATAGTCTCATATAGAGTTACACATAGCCAAAGGGTTTAGGTTTTTCTTTTGTTTTTCTTTCATTTTCTCACTCAGAAAGCAGTTGTTAGTGAGGTAAACGCAAAATACCATATTTTTGACACAACTAAAAATAGCTGCCTGTTAGGAAGAAAGTACTTTGGTGATAGATGTTAAATTCTTATTAAATACATATGAGTGCTAATTTCTATAGATCGCACTATGCTTTGCACATTGCCCATGCATGTCCCACACTGTCTCCACACTGTAATATCCCCATTCTTTTTCATAAGCTCTAGCATTTGTCCCAATAAACGAGCTGGGTGATTCTATTGCCTAGACTAAATGTTGTTTGAAGCAGAATGATAATTTTTATAAAATACCTATGTAGTAAATATTAAAATACTCAGTACCCAAAATGTGAATGATAAAGTAAAAAAAATAAAATCTTCATGATCTCTTCTTGAAAATTCTTACATCATAAAGAATGCTTCCCCTTTTATTTCTCCGTTGTTTCCTAGTCATTGATATTTATAACTACCTATCAAATCACATATTTTACCTCTCTCATATAAGAAGGCAATCATACTATAATATGTACTTTTGTACCTTCCTTTTCCATTGTGAAACTTTGGGCATTTAAGTAGGTCACTGCTGAATCTTCGAATCCATGGCCATTGCGGCTGATGGGGGCTGCCTTTCTGGGCCGTGCTGCATGGGCTCCTTTGGCACACGCTGCTGAGCCATTGTGGCTGAATCCATAAGTTCTGCATCACCTCTGCTGCTTTTTGCACCCGTGCCATGAGGTCTCCTGCTCACCTTTAAGCTCCAGGTGGAGCTCAGTATCTGGCTTGCCTTTATCCCCTGAAAAGTACTTCTAGTCCTAAACTTTCAGGGACAAGTCTCCCTTAAGGGCCACATATCCTAAGAGAGCTCCCCATGTTCATTATTTAAGCCCCCATTTCTTACCCATGGATATTGTGAAGCCTCGGCATTTGTCTGGCGTGCTACCTGTCTCGCAGTATTGGCTGTGCACCTTTGTTTCTAGAATCCAAGAAAGGTTCTTTCCTGACTTTTGTGTATATCACTTTCCTGGATGCCACCTCATATTTTCTTTTTTCTTTCACAGGATTATCAAGCTACCATGATGGTCTCTTAACAACAGCCACTGTGCCCTAGACCCTGGTACTAAGAGTACCATGTATTTTGTCCATAAATGTTTATCTCAGTCATACATCTACCATGATCAGCTTCCAAATCTACTGAAACAGAAGAGACATGCCTTAGCAATATGTAAGGGAATTGGTTGAAGAAATTTTTCCAGGTCTAACTAACTACCCTTGTTTGTAGCTTCTTCATAATAGCACCTCACACAGTGCTTTTCCTCACTTCTGGAAGTAATGTGTCCCAAAATATTTCTTTTTGGCCCAATACCTTAATACAGAGGTTCCTACAGATCACTTGGGACATTTAGAAATATTTGTAGATGCATTTTTTTGGTCACGATGTGGGATACTATTGGCATTCAGTACATAAAGATCACTCATACTGTTAAATGTTATACAAGTCCCAAGACTGATCCACATGACAAAGAATTAATCTGGCCCAAATTATTAATAGTGCTGAATCTGAGGAAACCCTGTCTTAAGCTGTTTACACTGAAGCCGAGAACATAAGGTGCCATACTCAACTCTGGCTCAAGGCACGATACATATCTCTTCCATGTGATTCCTTTGGTGGCTGTGATTATATACCCTTCTTTCAGCTACCTAACTCACCATTACAGGACAGTCTCTAAATCATTTACAATGAAAATAAATGTCAGGCCTTACCAAAGACCCTTAAACTACGCACTGCTACATAAAAGGCACTGAGTGAGACATTGTGAATGAGACACATCCTCCATGCCCCAGTACATTTAGGCTAACATGAAAATTAAAATATGTTACATATGACTACTTAACATCCATATCAATGCTCTTTGACATGAATCTGTCCAAGTAATTAATTTCATGGAATGTGCCTACTCTTGGCCTCTTCTCACTCTCCTAATTCCCAGGAATATCTTGAATTTTAGATAGGCATCCTCACAAAAATACTGAATAATACTGAACTAACATCCAGAAACAATATAAAATATGCCAAGCCAGTAATTTAAATGGAAGCCAAATTCCTGGTGCTGCCAAAGTCCTTATCTGTTGATATACTTCATTTCACCTAATAATTTATATGTTCTAATGAATGGGAAAATGAAAGGAGCTAGTTCTCTTCTCAGTTCAATATACTTTTGCTTTCTATTACCATATTCCTCACTTTGCCCTTGTTTTTTTTCTTGACTTGACTATGGAGTTGAAAACCATAAAGGCTTATTTCCCAGTTAATTCTCAGCTTTTCCTTGAAAGTCTTTTAATATCACCTCCCTCCAGTACGCTTTCTAATAAGTTGGTACAGATAATGAACTTGTAATATACAAGCCAGTAAGGGAGTCAAGAGATGCAACTCTATATCCCCCTGAGGTTTAAAGCACTGTGGTGGATGTGGCATCGTGTAAGACTCCATGGTAAAAGGCACAGGTGTGGGCAAAACATTCTGAAGGAGGAGTGGAAGACAGGATTGGAAATGGAAAGTGATTTTTTTATTGGAGTGGAGTGAGTGTGAGAATGAGGAGGGAGCCTGGAAATGCATACTTTTAACCAGATGATAGCAAGCTTTGAATTCTAAGGCTAAGAGTTTAGGCTTATTTTGCAGGCAATAAGGACACACTGAGCTGAATGTGCTATAAGCGAAGACACTGTATAATGAAGCTGCAGATGGAAGAATAAGAGGTGGCATGGATTCCATACTTAGGAGATCAAATCTGTGTGTAAGGACTACCACGTCTTACCCAAGTGAGCTGGAAGCACTGAACAAATCTGTCTGTATCAGGATCTGTGTCTATGAAATGAAGATGGCAACATGTGTCCTGAGGGCTAGTCTATGAAAGAGAGAAAATATGTGTTCTGGAAGAACCAAAGCTGAATTTACAGTAAAAATTCCTTGGGATAGGCAGCACTGAAAGCAACATGTTAGAAAACTGTTGTCAGTATTGTAATTAAAAGATCTGAGAGTTGAAGGAGAAAGGAAGAATATAGAAGGTGATGTGCAGAAAGAGCCACTAGATTATAAGAAAGCAGAGAGAAAGCATAAAAGATGAATGAGGAAAATTCATGATAGGAAAGATGAAGATATCATCAGAGCTAGGAATAGCAAAAAGAAATATATTTGGTATATTGCATAACACTTGTCCTCTCAGCTACTTGTTTCTGAATATATATCAATTATAATGTTAACAATGGAGTAAATAATACTTTTCATATAAACATATATGGCAGGTATTGTTCTAGCTATGAATTGTTATTTACATTTCTAAAAATTAATAAATCAGAGTACAGTAATTCCACATTAATTTTAAAGCTAAATGTCTAGATATAGACATTAATCACATGGAAGACAGAGCATGCCAATGCATTTCCAATAAAACAGATATGAAATATCTTATATATCTTATATATCTATATAATTATATATACAACTAAGATGTTTAAAACATTGCATATTTTGATCTTCTACAAATCACCTCAAATCCAAAGAATAATTCCCTCTCCAAAGTGGAAATATATTTTCAGATACTAAGGATAACCTTGACAGAGTTACCATAAGTTAAGAGTATTAGCTTCAACCCAAAAGTTGTGGGACTCTCCCAGTCATTAGACACAAAATTCACTATGAATTGCAGAAGTTCCATTTACATCAGCTTAGACAGATACATTCAGACCCTGTATCTCTGCAGCTCAAAGGTCTTAGCAGCCAGCAGAAGCTGGAGGCCATTTCCACAGATTTTAGTTGCATCACATTCCTGCTTTCCTCTTTTGTAACCCGTGAGACAACAGTGCAAGCCTGATGGGTCCAATCTTTCCCTGGGTCAAGGAAGTATCTCCCACTTCTCCCTCACTACTGCTGCTTAATGCTCCTGCTTCCTCTCCCTTATGAAGATAACACAAATAATGTGTCAGCGAGCTTTGGTTATTGCCAACAGAAGGAACATAATTCAAGTTTTGGAACTACAAACAAGAAGTTCAAAGCAACATATAACTAAGACATTTTGTTAATAATTTAAGGATTTCTTCAAAATGTCATCTTAAATCTAGATTGCTTCATCAATGAAGAAACTTGGGCTGAGGAGATAGATCATTGGTCTAAGCACCTGCCTGGCAAATACAAGGACCTGGGTTAGATCCCTAACATTCCCAGAAACCTAGGTATGCTGTGCTGGACATGAAACCAGGCATGGTGATGCATGCCTGTAAACCCTGCACTGGGGAGGCTGAGATGGAGGATCACTACGAGTCTGAGATTCATAGTGAGGCCTTGTACCAAATGAATAAAAGATTTAAAAACTTCTTATAGAAAAGAGACTATTTATAGGAAAAGTAGAACTAAATTTTTGTGAACACTTCTAAAAATCAGAGTGAGAATGAATACTTTTCAACTCATCGTTAAGAGGAAGTCATTACTCTACTACAAAAGCCAAAGGTATCACCAAAGAAAGATACAGAAAAATTTCTACTATTAAAAAGAGACATAAATAATGTTAATAAAATACTAGAAAACTATACCCACCAACACAAGAAGAATTATACACTACTACTGCAGGATCTTTTCCAGGAATACAAGATTAGTTTAACATTTGAATACCAATGAATTGAACACACTTTGTCATTAAAGGGCAAAGACTATGTGGTCTTCTCAGAAGTTGTAGTAGAAGATTAGCCAAATTGTCTTTATTACTTTTTTCTCATTTCTGAGACAAAACACCCAATATGCAAATTAAAGAGGAAGGGTAACCAAGACAGAATTTGATACCGGAGAACTGGGGTCATTGCTGTGACTGTCATTGACCATGTGGTTCATGAGCCTTTAGGAATGGCCTGTGGGAAGAGTTTGGAAAGGTTCAGAGATGTCACCTGAAAGAGTAAAACTGGAATGCCTTAGGCTGTTCTGTATGGGAGATTCTGATTGGAGCTCAAGAGACCAGAATACCGAGAGAAATTCTACTGGTAAAGACCAGGCTTGAGAGTGTCTGCTAGGAAAAACTGCATTGGTTGTTAGACTCCAGGTGATCCATGCTTGGCAGAAAGTTTGCAGTTTGCTCCTTTCCGTAGACTGCCTGAGACTGAGATTAAGTGAAAGTGGACTAATTAATCTCACAAAAGAAAATTCAAGGCAGAATGTTGGGGTAGTGGCATGGCTATTGTTGGAGGCTATTAGCCAGATTTATGTTGAGAATCAAGAGCAGAGACTGGCGATGACTTAAAATGTGAGGTTGGACAGAAAAAAAAGTCCAATAAACATGTGGACTGCATGATAAAGCTGAGGAGATCTTGATTGCTGAGAAGAGATTGGAAAATATAAAAAATGTCCTGAGAGGAGCTCAAAAAGTAGTAAGTCTCCACCCTTTGCAACCTTAAACCTACAAAAGTGAAAGACTTACTATGAAGAAGAAGCCACAGAGCACCATGTTCTAGAATGGTAGCAGCAGCCACACTAGGTACCAGAATGGCATCAGCATAGGGAATTTATTCCTCAGAATTGGGTTCACTGTGCCTGGTGATTGAGGCATTTGATTCCTACAGCCAAGAGAGAAGAAAGCCAGCTACTACTCCAGCTGGCAGCACACCTTGCCACCAGCTACATGGCACTGGTTTTAGGTGCATGCAGAATGCTAGAGTTCTGAGGTTAAAAAGGTTTCCACCCAGGTTGCAAAGGAAGACCTGGGAGGCCAGACAGTGTGCTCCTGAGAGGTAATAGGTGAAGCTGTGAATGAGAAAACAAAGGTGCACTGAAGACCCTGGAAGTTTGGAGAAGCCAGAAATGTGGATCATCTAAGGGAAGTTCAAGGAGGAAACAGAGCAGGACTAAGAGAGAGAAACCATGGGAGCTACAACCACCAGAACTATCACAGGAGTGGAATCATGTAAGGCCTTTGGAGCCCTCAATTCATCACAGATTGCTTCAATGTTCCACATAGAACTACAGGACTTAATTTTTGTCCTACTGGATTTATGACTTGTTTGGTCTCATTCCATGTATCTCTCTTTAACTTTTGGAATGGTAATGTGTATCATACGCCACTGGAAGTTGTAAGTGTTTAAATTTTCATTGGTACAGGGCCCACAGCTAAGAGTTTGCCTTACATCTTGGAGGAGATTTTGGACTTGGACATTTCAGTAATGCTGGAACTGTTAGGACTTTGGCAACTCTTAGAGATGGACTCAAATGCCTTTTGCATAAAAGGATGTGCATGAATCTTTGAGGGGTCAGGGGTGGAATGTTATGGTTTGTGGCTAGATGCCACCCCCAAAGCCTCATGCAGTCATGGGGGTGAGATTGTAGAGTTTTTGATTGATTCATGGTCTGTGTGTGTGAGTGCTATACCCACCCTGGGCCAGTTAGCCTGCATACAATATAAAGGAGAGAGAGAGAGAGGCTTGCTCTCTGCAGCTCCTTTGTTTTTGCCCTCTGCTGCTGCTCCTTTTGACTCTTGCTGCTTTCGCTGTTTTCTGCTGCCAGGAACTGTTGCCCTCTGCCATGTGTCACTCTGCCTTAGAACCAGCACAGTAGGGGCTGAAACTTTCACAAACTGTGAGCTAAATAAACCTTTTCTTCCTTAATCTGCAGTGTTGGGTATTTTGTCTCAGAGAAAAGTAACTAAGACAAGACTTCAAAGATTTTTCATGCTAAGAAGAAATCCATAATCTTGCAAGCAAAGGGAACTTCATCAGTATAGTAAGGGTATCTACAAAAGTCTCACAGTTAGCAGCCAAATTAATGGTGAAGACTCAATGCTCTCCCCTAGGATTAGACACAAGACCAGGAGGCTGCTTTTGACTCGCATGTATAATATTCTAATGGCAGCTCTCTAAAGGAAAAATAGGCTAGAAAAAGGAATAAAAACACCCTAACTGTTAAAAAGAATAAAAACATTTGTACTTGAATATCTACATGTTGCAAAAAGAAAATCCTAATGAATACAGAAAAAAAAGAGCTTAGGGAAAGACATACAGTATAAAATCAACATCCAAAAATAAGTTACATTTTCATATACTAACAGTAAATAATATGAAAGTGAAATCAAGAAAGCAATGCCATAAGAAATAATAATACACTTAGGGGTAAATGTAATAAGAGAGGTACAAAGATACATACCATTAAAATTAGAGACCATGATTTATTTCACTGTCTAGTTTTAATAGTATATATCTTTGTACTTCTCTTGTGCAAACCTATTATCTCACTAGTGTGAGAACCAGAAAGAGTAATGAAAATCTAAAATGTACAACAGATACAGTGAAAGGGAATGTAACTGTTCAGTGGGAAGGAAAAACTGGGATGAGGGAAAGGACAGGTGAAAGAAGGGGAAAATATACTGAGGTGGATATACGGAATAGTTTGAATAATTGTATTGTCCACTTCTGGTGGTCTTGTGAAAGGAGAAGTTAAGGCTTAAATTTATTTTTTTACTCTGATTTTTTTTCTTTCTTCCCCATTTGAAATTCTTTGTTATTGTTTTCTTTAAATGGATTTTATATATTTATAGCTCGTAATTTAAACTAATTTAAAGATAATACCATGTAAACAGCAACCATTGAATTCCTATTAATTTGTTTAGTGAAATCTTGTATCATTTCTAATATTGTTTTTTTTTTTTCCTACCACTATCTTTTTTAAGTCTTTAGTACAAGGTCTCACTACATAGGTTGGACTCCTAGTGATCCTCCTATTTTCAGCCTCCCAAGCTCTGGGATTATGGGTGCGTACCACAATGCCCAGTCTAAATGGCCTGCTCAGCACACTCCAGGGACAAGGCTGACGTAGCATGCAGGGAATTGAACCCCAGTCCCTGGGTCTGTCTAAGCTGTCACTTTAATTTGCTGAGTTATCTGGCTGACCCCTTATTTTGTATTCTTCAAAAACAAAACAAACAAACAAAAAAGTAAACACTAGAGAATATTTTTGACAATAAAAGGCATTTTAAATAAATGGAAAGATACTTAATATTCATAAGTCAGAAGGTTTAATATTGTTAGGATGTCATTACTTCCCAGTTTTATCTATAGATTTAACACCACAGTTCTTGAGAAAATCAGAGTTCATCTTTCTGCAGAATACTACAAGTCAGACCTATAATTCACATAAAAATTCAAGAGGCCAAAAGCAGTCAAAATAATGTTAAAGCGCAGTGCACTGACGTTGGCCTGTAATCCCAGAGGCCTAGAAAGTGAGGCAGGAGGACCTTGAGCTCAAAGCCAGGCTGGATCTACAAATATTTTGTTATTTGAGGTCTGGGCTCAAAAAAGATAAAAGAGAAATAGATAAAAAAAGAAAGGAAAGGGAAAAAAGGGCAGGTGGAAGGAAGGAAGGAAGGAGTGAGGAAGGAAGGAGGGAGGAAGGAAGGAAGGAAGGAAGGAAGGAAAGAAAGAAGGAAGGAAGGAAGGAAGGAAGGAAGG